>JAQIWN010004660.1:0-10895 GCA_034699025.1 Entomobrya cf. arborea Gr-Col-00668 | reverse complement strand
CGTTTGCAGTGCTAAATGTTTTTTTATGAAATGTGCCGTATGGAAAGTTAAATATATACGTGTTTCTGCCTTTACAAGATGCCCCTCCTTCGAAACTCGTGGTCCCACACGAGGGTTTAAAAGAAGTTGAAGTAGTTACGGAATAGTTTGAAATTATTTTTATTTAGATGTATTGATAATCAAAATTTATTACATTGAACACGTTAACAAATGAACACGTTTATTTTCTAAGTGATTTCGGAATCTTGTGCATATGTTCAGCTATTTGAGTTTGAGTTATGTTATACCGAAGTGCTGTGCGTAAGAATGCTGCGGTTCGCTTAGCTATGCTCGAGTTCTTATTTATTTTGCTTGATTTTCGCTTAGGTTTGACACCACGTAGCTTAAGATTTGCCCTGTATCTTCGTTGCTTTTGTGCATTTCTAGAAGATGATAGATAATTATTTCGTAAAGGCTGCAAGTTAATAGAGACGTGAGAGGAAGGTAGTGTTGTATCAGTAACAGGAGTTATTGATCTCTCTAATTCTGTAACTTGTTCCATGGGTGTGTTTTCTATTGTAAGTGTAATGTCCATGGAATCAGAGTTATTCATCTTATTTAAGTTGTGAATTTGAATCTCTGGAGGAGATATAACTACGGAAGGCGTGTTGTCTACTGTTTTCATGAACATGTTTGTCTTGTGAGTCTTTATGATTTCAAGTGCCTCTTCTAAACGATTGTCAGTGACAAGTGCAGATATCATCTGTGGTACTTTTATGTATCTGAGATTTGTAGGCATAGCTCGTGTAATGAATTGTAACTGCTCTGGATTGATTAGTTTATGGGGATGAAAATCTGTTTCCCTTGCTAATTTGTCTCTCCATTCGTATAACTCAAAGAATAAGTTTTTCTGCTGTGAAGATGAAAACAAATCCCTTTGATCATAAGTGAGTTTGGTCATGTATGATTGCCATGCTGATAGGTGTGTACGAGTTGAGTGTAGTTTGGAGATGCGTAAGCTACTAGCTTTACTTCTTGGAAATGGTTCATGTTCAAAAAACGTGCAAGAGTCTTTAATCTTAATCCAACTTTCAAAAAGGTACCTAGTGTCATTTGCTGCGTATTCCAGCATGTCGTTTGGAATCGGGCGTATGGTCCAGTCTGCTCGTTGACCAACTTTGTCAAGTGTGATACCAAGTAGGTTATTAACCATTTCGGCAAATGCAATGTGATCTTTTGTAGAATCAATGAGGGTGTATGCTTCCTGACAGTCAATTATGCCTATTGTGAATATTTCAAAATTTTGTTGTAGTGGTACTATGTCTGCGTCACCGTGAAATACTTTTAGTTTTGTTCCGTCTTGGAAAAATGGACCAAGGTATTGCTTTATTTTGTCATGTAGGCGTAAGGTGTCGATAACATACTCGTTTTCGAAATTAGAGATCTGAATGAGGCATATGCTTGGGATGTATGTATCGCTATTCATTTCGGTGTCGACCATGAACTCGTTAAACCATTGAAAATCGCTAATCATCTTTTGCAGTTTCTCTTCTGTGTCTATGAAGTGAATTTTACGAGGTAAGCGAAGTGAGCTATGAATTAACATTTTGACTGATACCGACCAATTTTCTATTTCATGAGTGTAAGGATGTATAGTTAAAGGTGACTTGAAGTTAATTCTCTTTCTCCATTCAAGGTATCCGGGTATATTATCATGTGGTCTTGTTTTTGCTGTTCCCCATCTTTTACGTGCTTCTTTGAATAATGCGAGTTTGTGCTGAGACATCTGTATTTAATTCAAAACAATGTTAACAGGTAATTAGGGTTGTGTGAAAAGTAAATAGTAAGGATATTTATTTATCAATCATCAGCATTATTAGCGTCATATTGAGCCTTATCATACACATCAATGATTTCCTTATTGGAAAGAGTAAGCAGAAAGTTAACAAGATTTTTAGCATCATCAGTAGTTTCATTGGTAAAAGTGAAAGAGTTATCGGGATTAAAGATACACGGAAAGATAAGTTGAACTAACTGATGGTTAGTCAACGACTCGAATTCTGCACGACTTATAATTTTGTTTGGATTGTTATTAATTTCGGAGTTTTCAATTGCCAATTGTGAAATAGAATCATCGATAATAGTAGAATCTTCATCATCAGTTTCATAATCTGTAGCGTAAGAATCGATGACCTTAGCGAGCGGAGAAATAGTAGTGGTAGTTTGACAAGAAAGTTTTTCAATGTAAAGCCATGATTTCTCCTCTTTTTGCTTATCTTCAATCATCTTTTTAATTTTTGCGGATGCTCGCTTTTCTTCCTTTTCCTCTTCACATTTACGTTTAAAGTTTTCTACAACATGCGCTCTAATTTCTCGATTTGTTTGTGTCTTAGGGAAGGAAGGAATGGAAGGAATGAAATATTTCGAACGATCAAAGTAATTGAAATGTTTTTGTACTGTTTGCCAAAATCTGTTCTTGTCTGGTATCATACCATCTTTGCCAAAATTCCAGACAAGACAGCGGCGCTTACGTGGAATGACTCGATCAGTTTTTCCGTGGTTTTTGATGAAAGCCAGGTTGTGTTTTAAAAGAGAAGTAAGGTTGTCTGTAAGTTTAACTGATCTTTGGGCAAATTTAATGCCAATGTAGTTAGTGTCGACTCTCAAGCGCTTGATAGTGATTTTAAGATCGCACGGATTAACAAAAGGAAAGACTTTACTATTTTCTAATTTGCCAGTGAAAACATTATCAAAATGATGCTGTTTCTTTTCAATTACTTTGAATCGCTTCGATAAAGGAGTAAGTGGTGGACGAAAGGGTTCAGCTTTTTGAGAAGTAATAAGAGTAGGATCATACTTTACAAGAGCTTTAGGTTCAGGTTTGGCAATGGGAGTTTCTTGATTAAAAGAGTAATCAACAAACGGATTGTAAGGAGATGCGGAATCATTGGAATTAATAGGAGTTTTAGGTCTATAGAAATGGAGAAATGAGTCATTAAAGCCAGCATAGTTAATGAAGGGTGGACCGGATCGTGAGCGAGTATCAATCGGTATAGAAGGGAACTTGTAGTCAAGTCCCTTGCTCTTTGAGGAGATGACTTTTCCGCTGTACTCTTGACGAAGGTGATGAGGATTGAACGTGACATCAGGATTAAAAGACATGTTTACCTGGAATAGGAAGAAAGAGAAAGGATTATGTACATATGTTATTGTTCATTTAATGTTTCTTGAGGACCAAATCGTTAATATGCACTCGGAAATTATGCTGACCCGTCAATGTATTTTTAAGATCGAAGATGTGATCAGTTCGTTTGTTAATCACTTCGTATGGACCTTCTAACTTAGGCATTAAGCTACTTGATACTCCTTTTTCCGCAGATGAAAGAATATGCGTTCGACACCAAACAGTGTCACCAATCTCGAGTGTGCGGTCTTTAGCCTTTTTATTTTTTGTCTCTAATGCTTTGTGTGTGCGATCGACTATGTTTTGCCGTGCAATGTCGTGGATGATTAACATGCGTTCTTGCAGGTTTTTAGTTTCTTTGACTCGTGAAAGCTCAATGTTTATGAGATTATCAAAAGGATAGCGAAACTCTCTGCCGAACATTAAGTAAGCAGGAGTGAAACCAGTTGTGTCGTTAACTGAAGTGCGTATCGAAAATGCAATTTCATCAAGACATCTGTCCCAATCGTTTAACTTTACCATCGTAGCTCTTATTCTATCTTTGATAGTTTGGTTGTATCTCTCAGTTATGTTAGCCTCAGGATGATACGGAGGCAGAAAGTATGGAGTGATCCCTACGGAAGTAAGGTAATCGTGATATGCTTGTGATGCAAATTGCGTTCCGTTGTCGCTGACGACAGTTTTAGGGAATCCGTACGTCAGAAAGACTTTCTTTAAACAATCTATGATGTTTTTCGCTTTTGCTTCTTTTAATGCAAACATTTCTACCCATTTCGTGAAATTATCAACAATCACAAGAACACTACGGTTTTGTTTCGCTGATTTTGCAAACGGACCGATTAAATCTAAAGACATTGTCTCCCAAGGAGCTTCCGGTTCCATCGTTCTGCTTGGTACGTGAGGGATGTGAGGCATACGTGATGTGATGCATTTTACACAGTGTGATACATACTCATGAACGTCTTTAGACATTCCCTTCCAATATACTCGTTGTTCAAGCTTAAGTAATGTCTTTCGGCGGCCGAAGTGCGCAGCAAGGTCAGAGTCATGAAAGGTGGAAATGGTATCTTGTCGCAATGATTCAGGTATCCAAACTCTATAAAATAGGTCTTCGGATTCCCATAACTTATTTCTTTCACCAATGAATCTATAGAGAAGCCCGTCATCTACTAAAACCGCTCTTTTTGCAATCGAAGAAAACATACGCCAATCTGTATTTTTACTAGAGTAAGTGCCCAAAAGGGTTTGCTTTATTTTGCTTAGAAAAGTATCTTTGTCTTGCTCTTCAATCAACTCGCCACGTGTGATTTTACCATGTTCTATGATACATGATTCCGTAGCTCGCGAAAGTGCATCAGCAGTGCGGAGAACCGCGCTTGTTCCTGGTCTATAACGAATGGTGAATTTGAAACTTTGCAATATGAGGTACCATTTTGCGAGTTTACCAGATGGATCTTTAAGATTTTGTAGAAATGATATTGCCCTGTGATCAGTTTCGATTGTGAAATGGGTGAGCTCTATGTACTGTCGAAATTTACCTATGCCAAACAAAATTGCAGCTAGCTCTAGCTCTGTTACTGAGTAGCCTTTACTCTCTGCAGGCCGGAGCGTGCGAGACGCGAAGTATACTGGGTACCTTACGCCGTCTTTTTCTTGTGAGAGTACAGCCGCGATGGCCTTTCTGCTCGCATCAGTGGTTATGATAAACTCTCGATTCAAGTCTGGTAAATAAACTTGAGTGAAGTCGGCCAAAGCATTTTTCAGGCTTTGAAAGCCGTCTTGACAGTCTGTTGTCCAAGAGAAATTCGCGTACGGACTTGTTAGTTGGTAAAGCGGAAGTGCGTAGAGTGAAAACTTAGGTATGAAGCGTCTGTAGTAGGACAAGGCTCCTAAGAAGCGTCTAATGTCTGTGATGTTGTAAGGTCGTGGGTATTCTTTGATCCTAACAACTTTCGCGGGATCTGGTGAGATTTTTCCTGGTTCGATAATGAACCCCAGGTATTTAAGTCTTCGTCGACAGATCTGTACTTTTTTAGGATTGAACGTGAAACCAGCGTTTTTGAATCTTGAAAGAATTACTGTAAGATGAAGACAATGGTCGTCAAACGTCTCAGAAAAGTTGATACAGTCATCAAAAAAGCAAAAGGAGTAAATGAACAAAGCATTGTCTAGAATCGTATCAACGCATTTTTGATAAGTAAAAGGGGAGTTTTGAAGTCCTTGAGGTAAGCGTTTGAACTGGTAAAGTCCCCTATGGGATCTGAAAGCAGTCAATGGTCGTGACTCGTCATCTATTTCGATTTGAAAGAATCCCTTGCTTGCGTCAGCACTAGAGTAATAGTTTGCTGGTCCTAAGTAGGAAAGGATTTGATCAATGCTAGGAATTGGGTAAGAGTCTGCGACAGTCAACATGTTTAGTCCCTTGTAGTTTACAAGAAATCTGTAGTCACCGTCCGGTTTAAGCTTTACAAATGCGTTTGCCGCCCATGGGCTAGTCGATGGCTCAATTATATCATACTCGAGAAGTTTATCGAAAGTTTCATCGAAAGCTTCACGTTTTCCCTTTGACATTGGTATGTATTTGTCTTGGTATGGTTTGGCGCCTGGAATGAGTTCTATATGATGCTTGTATAATGAACAATGACCTGGCTTAGGTGTGAACATTTCTAAAAATGGTAGAAGAACTTCTCTTAGTTTTACCTTCTTGTAATCTTCAAGTTCCATTGGTACCTGAAGAAAGTTTGCTTTATCGGGATAGAGATTTTCTAAATTCTCCTCCATTTCTTCTTCGTCTTGTAACCACTCGTTAAATTCGGATGCCCAGTTATGAAGAACGGAAGCTGGGATATCACCCTGAGCTGTGGCTTCTTCTTCAATAGCAAAGATGAAGTCATCAAGCTTCCGGTCGTCTACTTTTGCCGGGGCTTCAAGTTCAAGTATGTAAGATGAGTTCATGAATGCTCCTTCGAACACTTTATGAGGTATGTGTACTGTGCTATCCATGCCGATTTTATATGCGTTGATGAGTGGCATCAGGATAACTTCTGCTTCTTTCATGAAATCTGTGCCAAGAATGATGTAATCAAGTGCACCTGGCGCGAGAATGCCTTTTACTTTAAAGGTTTTATCATGAAATTCAACGTCAAGTTCGACTGAATGTGTGAGTAGTGAACCAGCAAACAATCCATTAATTCGTTTCTTTTCTTCAATTTTCGTGACTTTTTTCTCGTTTATTATCTTTATTATTTTGTCTCCAACAATGCAAACCTTACTACCGTTATCAAGTAATGCCGGAAATGACTCTCCCCAAATTTTAACCTCTGTGATGCCTCTTTGTTCTTTACTGAGTTCTTGTATGTGGCAGCTTTCATCAGCTTCCCCGAGTCTTACTGCCTGGTATGACTCGGGTTTTGCCCGTTTCCCGAAAACGGTTTTTTGTTCGGGCACTCATTTGCGTAGTGGTTACCTTTGCAGTTGTAACAAGAGACAGGACGATCGTTTGATCTTGATCTTTCTCCACGATATGGAGTTGAAGATCTACCCCGGGGATCTGAAGATTGGTTTCTTGAGTTCTCAGTTCCTGATTGAGGTTGACGTGCCCTATTTTCATTCGAAGGAGTACGATTAAAACGGGTTTCGTTTCGTTCATTAGAACGTCTTTCAGCAAAGTCAACGCGTCTATTGTCTCTTTGTTCAAATCGTTCATCTGGATTTGAGCGATCTCTTCTTGATGAGAGATCTCTTTGTTGAGAGTAAGAGTTTTGATTCTGTTGGAATGAGTTTCGTCTGTCATTAGATGGGTATCTACGATTTTTGATAAGATTCTCAGAACTTCTTTCTTGTGTTTGAGAATTTTGGAAGGATTCTGAGCGTTGCTCACGTGAAGGAAATCTAGAATTTTGATAGTGGTCACTGCGTCTTTCGTAAGAAGGAAATCTTGATGTTCTAAAAGAAGGGTTAGATGATCTTTCACCAGTTTGTTGGAAATTGTTAGAACGGAAAAATGGACTCGGGGATCGTCTACCGTAAGATTGATTATAGTGTTCTCTACCATCAAATCGCATGCTATCTCTGAACTGTGAGCTCAATGAAGGTTCTCTATTTTCACGTGGTCGAAATGTCTGTGAAGGCATTAAATCTGGTTCAACGCTGTACCTTGACGGAGGTCTATAGCGTCGAATGCGGGCAATTTGAGCGTCAATCAACTCTGCTTCGTGTTTAAACTCGTAGAGTGTCAAGAACTGAGAAGGGTTGCGGAAATAGGGAGCGTAAGTAGGATTTAATCCAGCAAAGATACGGTGAATGATTTCTCTATCATCAAACCGTTTGTTTAACCTGCGGTAGTACTCGAGAATTTTACTCAAGTAACCTGCAAGTGGTTCATGTTCGCCTTGCGTGCGGCGTTCAAGTTCATTGTGCAAATCAAATATGTAATTTTGTGAAAGAAAGTTTCTGCGGAACCTTTCTACAAAATCGCTCATTGTTTGGAATGCGCAAAGCTCGTGCTCCGTTAAAAACCAAGAGTAGGCTTCCCCAGTTAACGCCCAAGGGATAATCCCGGAAATCATTTCACTATCGGGGATCTTAGTGCCATTCTTGAACTTGATCAAGTTCTGTATGAAGTCATACGGGGGCTGAAGGTAAGTATTTCCTGAGAAAGTAGGGGGTTCCAAGTTCTTCAGGTACTGCCTGTAACTTGGTTGAGGTACTGGGTGCGGTTGTTGAACCGAGTATTGAGGTGGGTAAGCCACGTAAGCTTGAGTGTGTTGGGAGGAAACAGTGTACTGATTTTGAAAAGGACCTGTTTGTCGAGTGGTCGGGTTTGAATTTGGAGGTTGGTTTTGTGGTATCTGAGGAGTCTGGTGCCTTTCACGGAAAGTACCTCTTTCGTTTTGACTTTCAAAACGTGCTTGGGAATTATTTTGGCGGCTTGTTTGTGACCCATGAGTTGCGATCATAGATTCATCATACTCAAATACTGGGTCAGGACCAACGTACAAGACTTCAGTATCGAACAAAGGTTCTGGTGTCTCAAATGGTTCTGGGACTTGTATGAAAGGCATGTATTGCTGTGTGTTGCCCCTTGATGTGAGATGATAATGTGCTTGTGACCGAGGTATGCGAATTTGCATGCGGCTTTGTTCAAAATTGTCTCTTCGTGATGATCGTTGTGCCTGATTTGTGTTTGCATTTAGAAGAGATGAAGGTTGATGTGGTGCATGAGTATCATTATGTTCATCGAATCTCCAGTTCATTGACGCTTGTCCAGTGACCTTTGTTTTGCCTTTTGGTGCGGCTTGTCTGTCAGTGCTACGTGTTTGCCCCATGGCTGACCTTGTATTGCCAGAGAAATGAGCTCGAGGTTCATTTGCTGCAACATGTGAGCTGTTCCTTTGTTGTGTGGATGGGCGTCTAATCGAAACTTGTGTAACCAAATTTGGTTGTGCGTTTGTGTTTAAACTTGCTAAGTATGCTCTGTTTGCTTCGGACTCCCGAATGGCCGATATGAGTTCCGTATTCCTAGATTCTATGTGTTCGACAGCCTCTCTGCCGTGTAGTCGCTCTACTTCGTGTAGATAGTGAGTAAGTGAAGCGACATTCGTTACTTCCATGGGTAAAATGCCTCTTTCAAAGTATGTCCTTTCATCCATGGATGACGGATTCGTGAGAAATGCAAATGGGCCTTCATTTGGAATGACCGTAGTGTTCAGTTCATTATTGTTTCCCGGTGTACCCGGTAATGATGTTATGCTAATCTCCGAGTCATCTGTGCTTCTGTCGAGAATGTTCGTTTCAGTGGGCCCTCTATTTGTCCCGGAACTTTCATCGACAACCTCATTTTGTTGAGGTGGCGCTGGTCCTGGCTGGGAGGCGGAGGCGGTGCAGGAGGGAGATTCATTGTGCTTTGTTCCCTAATGGGAACCGCGTATTGCCTTCTACCTAAAGATGCTAATTCTTGAAACGTGTGAGGTGAGTTTTTTGTCTTACTGCGTGTACTGCGTTTGTTTTGTTTCATAAGTTGAATTTAAGTTGACAAGTGTGTGAATAGACTACTTTAAACTAAATTGTCGCTTTAGGACTAGTTTAATAGGTAGGCAGTAAATATAAAAATCTGGTATTCTGTGACCGTACTTTATTAGTCTGGCTTTACGCCTTGGAAATTTGTTATTTTTCAATAGGCTGCTTGATTTGACTTTATAGGTCTTTGCAAACTGACAATAGAGTTGAACTTGTTCGTAGTTTGAGAATGTAAAGTAGTGTAATCTGTTAAATTTGTCTTTGTAAACTCGGTAGATATCTAGATGTGGTAGTAAAGGAAAAAGTATAACCTCTGTGAGTTGGAAGTTTACGCCGTATGTACTCGTGTAATAGTTGTTCTGTAGCACAAATTCAAAGAGCCAGTGATTTTGTGATGCGGGTAAGTCGTATTCCCAGGACATATATGTCGTGAGTTAAATGATTGCTTGGTTGTAAAGTAATTTGTATTTCTGTGTGTTTTAGTTTGCCATTCAATTATAGAAAGGTTCAAATTCAAATTTAAGTTTAAGTGTAAATATTTTATTTAAAGTTTAATGTTGAATATTTAATTTCAAGTTTACAAATGATTTTATTTAGATTTCAAAGATTGAATGTACGTGGTAAACAGAACAAAGTAGTTTGGTTTTCTAGTCGAATTGATTTTACACTGTAATCTGGGTAATCTCTGTGTTTGAGTGTGTTGATTTGATCTAGTGTTGTATATTTAGAACGGTAGAATTCAGCAATAACCAAATGGTCAGATAAAGAGAAGTAAAGTCGTTGACCGCTAGTATGAGTGAAGCATTTGAATGTTTCCACTATCTCTAGTTGTCGGTAGCTATCGAGTTCGTCGTACCCAAGGTAGTTGAAGAAGTCTTCGGGCGAATCTTCTTCTAATGGTGCTTTGTATTTTAGGATGAAATCTATCATCCAATGCTTGTCGTCATTAGCATCAAGGTCATATACCCATCCCATCTACAATGAAAACCATAGTGAATATGTTAATATAATGGTATGTTAGTTTAGTGTAGCCTTATAGTAATTGGATGTGAACTAGATGATGAATACCTTTTATGTAAATTAATGAATGTCTACTTTTTCCCTAGTGTGCTATTTTTGCCATCAGTATATGAATGTGTGTATATTTGTAGGATACTCTGCTTCAAAGAACAATGAGATACGAAGGTGAATGTACTGTAATTGATTTTAACGTTTTATCTTAGTACTCTCTATTTTCTTGCAAACTCACGAAATTAGAATTTTCCAACCTTAAATAGCCTAATTGATTTTAAAAAAGCTTATTTTGAATAGGGGTAGTAATTTGTAAACGCGAGTACTAAAAAGTTCAATCTTCTAGATTCCTTAACTTTTGTGTGTACGGCGGTCTTTTCTAGTATTTTTTGTTAATTTTTTTTTAACCAGTAACGTACTGTTAAACTATGCATGTGTGTACTTGCACTCTCATTTATACTTCTTTGTATTTCAAGAAGTAACTGTTGCGCTCAAAAATATATTATGTACTTGAAATGTGAAAACGAAAAAAAACTCATGTAGAGTTATGGAAAGTTATTTTTGGAAATTTTACTCTTTAGGTTCGACCTCTAGTAATTTAAAAGACCTGGCTAAGGTTCGCCATCTTGTTAAGGCGTTTCTGGCTATTTGAATATAATTTGGAAAGTAAATTGAGATTTTCAGAAATTATGATGAATGACCT
>JAQIWN010004659.1:0-10897 GCA_034699025.1 Entomobrya cf. arborea Gr-Col-00668 | reverse complement strand
CCTCAAATTACCCACTATGGCCTGGCCCCTTGGTGGAGGGCCAGGCATCTACTTAACATAGGAAGGATCCATACGTTCTTTAAAATTTACATAAAACTTGAAAGTTAGTTGTTAAATACCTACTACTTGCAATAACCTGAACAAAAGGACAAATAGGACAAAGGAAATGTGGAATATCCCATCTCTGAAACAAAGCAGCTTGAAAATGAAAGGGTACAGTGAATATTGCAATGATGATATCTGCAATGGCCAAGTTCATTATGAACAGATTTGTTACAGTCCACATCCGTTTTGAAAACTTTAGAAGAAAAACAAACAGAGAAATAAGTAGGATTATTTTTTTACGCTCCAAAATATTTTTCACTGGTGACTTTTTTCCAGACTTACAATAACCAGCCATAAAACAAGACCGTTTCCTAACAAAGCTGTAAAGAATATTGCTCCGTAGGCTACAAATAGAATGGTAACCAGAAATGGGGGAACTTGATACAGTCTGTCGGCTCTCACCGCTTTCACCACTTTCACTGTTACCAATTCTATTTCGGTTACGTTGTATTCTGCCACGGAAGAAAAGTTTTCGGGGTAAGTAATCTCATACAAATCAGTCAAGTTTTGTAGTAAGGTTTCCATGTTAACGCTTTTCAAGTAAGCTGTAAACTCAGAACAAAAATTGCTATAGTTTCAGTTACTCGTTTGGGTAAGATGACTTAATTTTTACCTCCGATCCCCAAGAGCAACTGCAAAGAAACCTCAAAAAATTCTAAATATTTTAATACTATTCACTGGGGAAACTTGATACAGACCTACTGCTTTCACTACTTTCACTGAACCAATTTTTTTATCTTAATATTTCAATAATTGTTTTCTACAATCAAATTAAATTGTTTGTGGATATGATTTTGTAAAGTTTTGTTAGATTTTCTAAAATAATGCTTCTGGGGTAGCTTTACTTTGATAATATTGTCACAAAAACCTTTTGCACTTAACTTTGAAATTTTCGGAACAACTTCGCTGGGCTGAGGGATCTGCTTTTCGGATCTGCTTCACTCTGCTACTGGCAGGAGACTGAGGAAGAAACTGGAAGATGCAGTTGGTTTTATGCCACTAAATGTCTTATGTTACGAGGACGTACGTATATCACCCAAACTTGAAGAGGATGTTATGCGCCCGTTTTGCAGGCATCGAGAGAAAGCGAACAGATTTGTTATTCTTACAAAAAAATTAAATACATAGTTTGCTTTAGTTTTTGCTGAATGAGAAATAACATACATTTACGCTAATTACATTAAAACCTACGCTGATTCTAAAATGTTATGTACTATGTTCTATAACCACAAATGCGTTCAAGTTTTGTTTTTGTGTAAGTTTGTATAAATCGACAAAAATAGTTTTCAACAAAATTCAATTAAACTTTTATTTAAGTCAAACAGTTCCATTATAATTTACAAGTTTATTTACATTATTCTGCTTCCTACCATGAGTATCAGAACTTCAATTAAATGCTGCTATTAATTAAGAAAGTAGTTTGTATGATACGCTGAGTTTATTTAGTACGGAAATTAACAATCTATCATTCGACTGCATAACGTATGTACAATGAATACAGTGCAGTGCTACTTTTCCATATTCATAACTACAGCTATTCTTAAACGAAGGTTTTATCTGAACTAGCCGAATTTACATACGTTTGCGAGAATAGATCAAATCTAGTCCCATGTGTATGGGAAAAAAGCTCCATCAAAATGGATATTAAAGGAGAATTCTTGTTATCTGTATATGTTTGAAATAATTTGCATACACACTAAAAAATTCGTTGGATTGTACAAGCATTTTAAATTGCCGTTTTCTCTAAACCCTAAAGCAGAACTGAATGAGGTGAGGATGCATCTTTTCTAAGTTTGACCCATAAACAATAAATGTAATTGTAGTTTGAACAATATGCGATAAATATACTTCCATCACTATCACCATCACCATCTATATTAGGAACTGCCTCACAAAAAGTGGAATGATGTTCCCGACGATATTACAAAAATCTAAAGTCCAATAATGTTAGACGGGCGGATACCGTAGCAGCAGTGATTTTACGTAATATGAGCCTAGGTGCTCAGTTTTATGGGCTATTCTACAGGCAATAAAATAAACCCCAAAATCAGTAGTCAGGCAAACTCACTGATAACTTTAAAACAATAGTTTATTAAATACAAATCAATAAAAACTGGTCAGCAGGCAACTGAACCAGTAATAACAATTAACAAGACAAGTTAATTACAAAATATGCCCAACAGTCAGACAAACTGCAGAAGGCCAAAAATACACAACCATCACGTTCGCATTCCAAACGAGATATGAGCTTCAAGCTTTCGCCTGCAGCCCACTTCACACATACATCATACAAAAACGACATTCTACATAAAAATTTGAACTCAAACTACCGACAAAACGTTTTACAATTCATTAAACTTACAAATACATACTGCATAGCAGCTTCACATTGCCACAAAAATAAAACAAAGAAATATTCTATGCTAAAAATTGATTCAGGCTTCACTCAGCCACAATCTACTTGTTGGCTTAGGTTAAATGAACACTTCAAAATAAAGATTTGCTTTTGATGATTTCGCATTAATTTGGAAAGCATTCTCACAAAATGTCAAGGAATGTAATATCGTAAAACACAGCATGATGATTGCCCATGATATGTACGAAACTCTATGTTGCTTACATGTGTATGTGGATGCTAAAGCTAGCCGCAAATTATCTAATCAGTTCTAAAATTTGGCTGTTAAATAATGAAAAATTTTCAGTAACTTGTCCATGTAGAAACAATAATTCTCTGAAAATATCTATATTTGAACTTTGATACCATGTATTGAGTTAAAGTTATTCTTTCTCAAAAATCAAGTCTGTATAATTAGTACGTAACGCGTAAAACGTGTTTATACTTGCTTTATATTTAACCGTTAGAATAATAGTTCTACCATTACAATTGCAGAGCCGGAAGCTTAAAATAAATTTTTGATTTCTATACCCCGTGATAAATCAAATTTACTTTTAAGTGCACTTTGCAACATGTGGGAAGCAAAAAAACTACCTAAAATATTTTATGTTCGGATAATAAAAGCTCAGTTGTCAACACTTCTAAAATTTCATGAACCAAACAATTCATATAGTTGAAGAAAAAAGTACAAGTTTATAAATAACAAACAAATTCGCAGAAAAATACTTTATTTTAATTTTAAAATTAGATAATTTACTTTTTGTTAAAAGGTTAACCTTAAAGTACAGTTTGAAATAGAGTCTAATTCCGCAACCCCAGTTTAAAGTTTTTTATTACAAAAAATACAATCTGCCATAGACTACAAATGACAAAATATTTTTACTAGTTTTTAAGCTTTAAAAAATATTAAAATAATGTATCAACTAAAATAACTGTAACCGCACCATTGATTATTTCATCAAAAAGTTCTATACCTAGTTTTGAATTTGCTAGACCATACGGACCCCAATAAAATCCTAAAGGTGGACAAGCCCCTAACATTTTCTTATGCATTATTTTTCTAGCAAATATTCTCCAGAATTGTTGAAATTTTCGGGAGTTTTTGTGCGAATAATCTGCTAGATGCGTTATCACAATAGCAAGCAATATACAAATTACCATAATGGCCGGTCCTAATATTAAGCTAAGCTCATTATGACTTTTAAATGTAATGTAAGCACCACAAGAAGATAGTATAACACCTGCAAAAATTAAAACAACCAAAAACGACACAATAATACCATTAAAAGTATTGACTAGTATTTGGGTTATTCTGAAACGCTTATAGCTAATTACAAACCGAATACTTTTTCTAAACAAAATGGTGGGATTACCATTTTTCACGTATAACATGTTAGAATATATATGAATTCCTTCAAACATTACAGCCACTAGTAAAATTACCGATAAAACGGTAAAAACTCCGTATGTTGCGACAGAACCGTAAGCTAAACCAGCTGAAAATTTAACAATGAATGAGTTGGATTTTAGGAAAAGTTGAATAGGATCGAATGTTACTACAAACGGGGCAAGGAACAAAGTTGGGGGATAGGTGAACATAAATAAAGACACGGCGTAAACGAACGATTGCTGAAGTGATATTTTTCCAAATTTGTGACCTCTTGTTGCTGCTTCACATTGAGCTGGTGTGATGATTTTACATCTCTGATTGACGATAAAAATGATTTCTTGGTGTTTTGTGTTCACAACGTGAAATGCTGGGATGATGATTGTGATAAGAATAATTACTAACATGCAAACTATTCCTTGGTCAATAAGTTGTTTCAGAGGAAGATGAACTTGATGAAATATAAGAAATATGGCACGAAGGAAGGCTGAGGGATATACTACGAATAAAGTTAAAGTATAAACAATTATTCGAATATATTTGATGTAGGATTTTGAAAATGTTTTGCTTGGTACAAGAAAAAGTTGGGAAGAAGAGATCGAGTATGGTGTTGGAACTAAAATTTCTAGGAAACGGTGAACTCGAAAAGATGCCAGGGTCAGAGACATTTTAGCGTATTAAGTTTAAGAAGAAATGTGAAACGTTTAAAACTTATGGGGTTCCAATAAAAACTAAAATATATTGTTGGGTTAAAAACTTACACGAGCAAATTATGTTTTATCAAACCATAGGAATATATATATTATATCTATGCAAAATCTATATATGGAACTAATATCGTTTTTATGCATAGAATTGGGTTATATCTATAAAAATTTCCGACTAAATTACGACCCATATCTCCAATTTTACTTGTCATATGAATAATTGAACCTTAATCAATAAAAAATTCATATCAAAGATTTAAAACATTTTATTTCAAAAATTAATGATATTCTACTCCGCAAAACTAAATCGCTACATCGTAGAAGTGAGTCTATTCTAATTTTTAACAAAAGTCTTGTAAACCCAAAATAAAATAGAAAATTATTAAAATAGAACAATTTCTTGCATACTAATCAAAATTTTAACAGTTTGTTACTCCCAGAAATTTAAAAAGTAATTTAATCAATGACATTCTTTTTAAATCCAAATAACTCTAGTTTTCGCTGCAACAGTACATCAGTAATTAAGTTTGGATATTACTACATTACATGCTTAAAGAAACAATTATAAGTCCACAACTTAACAGATTATGTTAGTGAATACGTGGTGGAATATTGACTCGATCTAATTAAATTTTTACCTAATGTTTTAAACCATTTTATTTGGCTTGGACCTTTAACAATGTCATCGGCGAAATAATTAGTGATTTGATGAAATATTAGAATAGAAAATGTATGAACAGGGAATACGACATACTGTTGTGAAAATTTTCTACTTGACGCAAGAAAAATATTTTAAACGGCAAACAGTGTGTGGTGTTGAGACTAATACTTGTAGGAAAAGGTGAACTTTATACGATGCCAGTGTTAAAGACATTTAAACGTTTTTTTTTTTGAAAAATAGAATCAACGAAATATGGAACGTTTAATTTTTAGCTAAAAAAATATTGTCAGATCAAAAAAATACCTTTTAGCAGCAAATAAGTTTTTATAAACCACATGAATATATTCAATGTATTTAGATTGGGTTTTTGAGCAAGATTCCAGTTTTCAATATTTTTATACTTTCATTTATTACCATAAAATATTTACCGTGTCTTACGGCACTACTCAAACTTTACTTGTAATATGCATAATTTAACTTTCATCGACAAGAGTAGCCTCGTGACAAAAAAGAAAGACAAAAACATATTGAGCAAAACAGGATGACACCATTTTCATGACATAAATTTTGTAAAATTATTATAAACTTAAACCCATGTTTGGTGCATGTACCTGAAGCACAATTTTTTTAAATTACAATTTTTACAGACAATTTAAAAAATTCAAGACTTCAAAACCTAACAAAATTAAGCTGATTATTTGATTTAAAACTATATTACCATATATATTTTTGTTTCTATGGAGCAGGACCTTAAAAGTGTTGTTCCACTTTTTGCCACATTAGAATTTACGTTTAATAGTAAATTCACATGTTCAAGGAATACATAAATTATCATACGATCAAATATGAAATCGAGCGATATAAACAGGTTCCCATCCCGTCGCTATATAGTTTGGCTACGTATAAAAGTAAATTTTAATTTTAAGTCGTGTTGAAATGATATGGCTAACAAATCAAATTATTTTATTATAATGAATTAATTAGGACATTTAAAATAAAGTATTATTGCCAAAGATAACAGGTAAAAAAGCGGCTTTAAAAAAATTCTAGGTCTGATTACATTAAAAACCCATTTTAACTAATTTTAAATTCTTTCATATTAAAAAAATCCTTTTTAAAGTAAACTTATTTATAAATTTTTATTTTATTACAATTATTTTGCTCCCATTGCTTTCAGTCGATTTATCCATTGAAGTTCCCTGGGCCAATGTTTTTACAAGCTTATTATCTTTCTTCAACTTCTCATTATAAAAATATCCATACGCATTTCCCCATCCACTGCTATTAGCCACTACGACAATCAAAAAAGATGACAATGGTTCTACAAGATGTAACCCCACAATAAAGAACACATATAACCATAAAAGCAAAGCAAGTGGACAATAAAGACAAGCTGCCACCCACACATAGGTGGTTAGACATTGTGAAGCTGTGGAGTTTTGTTGAAGACTTGTGGTGCTTGTTGTATGAGTGACAGAATACTGTTCCCTGTCATTAAAAGCCTTTAAAGTTGCCTTGATTTCGTCCACAGTGCGTTTAATACTGTAATAGCAAAATGTTGTGGTGACGGCATTAAATGAACTTGTTAGGGAAATCACACAACCAAGTACGTTTCCAGCTCGGTTTGTTGAGTCGGCCATCATCCTAAAAAATATTGAGTAAATGATTGAAATTTTTTAAACTTTAAAACGGGTTTTCTTTAAAAATATTAATGAACAAATTTTTTGTACCAATATCCAGTATTTCCAAAGGAATCACAAAAGTGGAAGATTACAAGTGAAGAAGCAAGAAATGAGCACCAAGACAAGTGAAGCTTCCATTCCCATTTTCCTAACTTTAGTTTCTTTTGACGAACTACGTGTAAATATGTATATCCGGATACACTGGCGTGCATAAGTTGTTGGTATCTAAAATTAAAATATCAAAAAATATAAATTTTAACTTTTGATTTTAACTTTCATACAAATTACAAATATATCACGTACCCAAAAAAGAACCACAAGTTCATACTTAACGCCTCCTTAACAAAAACAGAACTTGGATAAATTTGTGCCGTTACCAGATACAAATGATCAGTAAAATGAGATATTCCCCATAGAATATCTGCAACAGCCAAATATAAGGGGAAACGTACGGAGAAATCCACTTTGGAGGATGAGTCTTTCCATTTGTAATAAATTGATTTTAAAACAGCTAAACTCGATATAAATGAAACAGAAATAACACAAAGTGCTGTGTAATGAATAGCAAAAAATGCTAGACGATTTTCACCACAAATTGCGGAATATCCAGGTTTAATATTTGTAAAGTTTATTAACCATCCGTGCCCATAAATGGGTAGAGATTTTTCAAAACTTAAAATATTTGAGTTGTTCATCTTACAGTTTAAAAAAATAAAATAGAGAACGCGAGATGTTTCACGTGTCAAAGAATTTTTAGACTCAAAATATATTCATGTTTGAACTTAAATTTTATCTTAAGGAAGTCTGGAGATACAATTCTGAAGTTAGCATTCTATAAAATGTACTTGTCGCTACCACTCGAGATAAAATAATTTATTCAAGCAGTCGACACAAAAAATGGACAGATTCTTTTCAGAAAAACAAAAATGAGTAGAAGAGCGTGCAAAGGTTCGTAAAATAGCTAGCACGATTAATAAACCTGTATATCTTGTAATTGGTATTGTAAAATCAATGTAAACATGATGAAAATATGTTTACATCTGCCAGTATTCTTGTTGCGATGGGCATTTGTACCCAAAAACACAAAATTGTAAGCTAAAAAATGTTTTTTAAAAAAATTTTGTAGGAAATTACACGTGCAGTAATTGATTTTAAGACGAATTAAAACTTACCAGTAGGATGATACATAAAAAGCAATATTTGTAGTCAAGTGGGATAGAAGCAATACAATTTTTGGACTATGGGCGATACAGACTTAAAAGACCGAAAATGATATGCATGATCAAAAAATGCTGTGTAGCAGCTTTTGAGAATAAAACCAGTTTATAGGAAAAATTAATCAATATTATGTATCATTGTCTCAAGAGATTTTTTATGCTCTGCATCATCGCATGTGTAACACGTACTCTTTGTAATCATGTAAACCCTAAGATTTACTTGGAAATACCCTAACTCTTTTTTTAAAGTCGAAGACCTGAAAAGAATTAATAAGACATGCATTTAAAAAAAAATGTTAACACTCCGATTTGTTAGTTGTATGTCTAAATCAGTAAAACATGAACATGACTTTTCAAACTTTAAAAAAATATATTTAAAATATTTAAATATAGTTTGATACATAATATAATATTATACAGGAAAGATAAAATACATAAAAATCGCTTTTAAACGATGGGATGACAGAAGTAGAAGAATAAGTATTTAATTAATGGCGACATTTTCATGACTTTCACTAGATGTTATATCATATAAGCCTTTGTTGTATTCGTTAGTAGATTGTTATTTAGTTTATTTCATTCTCGCCATCTCCCAGAATTTCTAATAACTCTTTTACAATAACTTATGGTTTATTCATTAAACCATCTTAAAGTTACAAAATTCAACGCTGGAGAGTTTATGTTGTAAATAACGTTTGTGTGTTTCAGTTATTTATTATTATATTGGAAACTTTGTCCAGTTGTTAAAATCAGTCAAAACAATATTTCCGTAATTTCCGAGATTACAGAAAATTCAATCTTGCTGAACGAAATGTTCAGCATTAAAATGTTTCAGTAGAATGGTTGTCTGTATTTTCGAAGCTAACCCGACTCGAAATCCGTTGTTTTGATAACTACTGTGCTAGAAGTAATTTATAGTAGAAAAAGTTAGATGATTTAATCTATAAGATTAAGATTATTAGTGGAATGGTTAGTAGATCTCAACTATTGTAGATTTTAGCTCAGTAAAATTTCTGTCATTTTTATTGCTAGTTTGGAACTAATTTTCTATTTTTACTTAAATGTGGGCCATATGAAAGCTGACTGCACAACTCATATTAATGGCTTTACATATAAAAAATTAAAATATGATTGTCTATTTGCTAAAGAAATTATTCTATTTTGTGTGTGCATTTTTCTAATATTCTGACTAAATACATTTTTCGCAATAATTTATTCACGGCTATTAGAAGTTACGATACAAAAAGCCACAATTTCCGACAATTAAGATAAGCCAATATACTTTATTTGATTCATTTCAGCAGCTCCGTTTTACATAATATTTTAGGTCAATTTCTTTTCAGACCACTAAACCACGAATACAAGCTTGAAAACTGACTCAATTCAAATGTTATTTCGTTGGTTAAGTGAATAAAATACTATTTAATATGTTTGTAAAAAGACCGAGCAAATCTGCTACTCACATTTTTAGTGTGTGTTCGTTTCTCGGCGTAATTAATACCCAAATAAAAGCGAAGCTTGTATGGAATTTACAAAAAGAATTTGAACAAGTCGAAATTTTCCAAAGTAGATGTAATGAAACTAACAATAAGTACAGACATTGAAAGTCCTTTAAACTTGAAAAATTCGGAGTCAAAATGATAGTTTGTTTAAAGTTCTATCTAAAATATTTTTTGAGCCGTTTTCCTAAAATTTTGGAAGCGGCAAGGTAGTTGTGTGTAATTAGTTATAGGAGAAATGTTTTAATAATTCTTTACTATGCAATTTGCTTCGTATCGTTTCAATTTTCTTTCGTATACCACAAAAATAATAAATTATAGCAGAGGGCTGTATGACATACAAATAAAAATGAAGAGAGTACTTAAGTGAGCATTTTTAAAGAGAATGCATATTATACTGGCAGCAAAAAGAAACCAGGTTATTACACAATAAACTAGCTAGATATTGTAAAACTTCTTCTGCTAATTGAGAATTATGGACATATACTTTTTCGTTCGCTGAACAAAGAAGTATGTGTCCTGATCTATGGCACTGCTGTCAAATTTAGTCTGCTAACAACCCATTTTCGGCAACCTTTTCAATTAAAATTTAAATCAGGGTACGTTTTCTGACACTCTAACAGTCAGACAGAACTTGTTCCTTTGACATATTTCTTGGAATACTCTAAGTTACCCCTAGCTTGTCTATATGTAATAGTGAAGGATTCACTATAATTGATACTAAACTAGTCCGGTTGTGAACTAAAAGTTTTATTTCATTAACCGACTGAACTTCAGCTGGTTGCATACCGCAGTGGGTAACCACTACATAAGCTGCTTATGTATTTTAGAAGTCGCCATTATTAAATTCCAAGAATTGGGACAGATCGTATAAAGATATAAGTAAACATAAACGAAATGAAAAGAAAGCACTACAGACAACAGGTTTTTTTGTGAATCTCGTTCCGTTACTAGTTTTTAGAAGAGCATTGCACTGAAGTGCAGAATAAAAGGAATATTGTAATAATTAGACGGCGGCAGAATATGACATTTTTCAGGGGTAAATATGTATGACAATATGACATGAAATTAGGCGAAATATTACATAAAATATGACAAATCAAACATGAAAATTTTGAGTATTTAAACTAGTTTAAAGCTAATTTTGCGCTGTTTCATTAACAGTTCCAAACGAAGTTCTCAACTTTCCACAAACTTACCTAATATATCTAATTCGGAAATTATTTTAAACTGAATTTTGACAC
>JAQIWN010004658.1:0-10899 GCA_034699025.1 Entomobrya cf. arborea Gr-Col-00668 | reverse complement strand
TTGCCAACCTAAATTTCGTCCGAATAAGAAGTCCAACGTAATCATTACTCATTTGTTCTGTATACATAATTGATTTATTTGTAGAACTTATCGTTCTCGAGACTAGGAAATATGCCATGTTTATAGTTGAAATCCATTGCGAATTGGCATCACTTTGTATGAGGCTCAGCTCAAATGGATACAGTAGTAATTCATAAGGAAAGGAAAAATATCGGAATAAAACAACTGGTTCATTGACAACTTCAAAATTTATATTTTGTCCTTGAAAATTAAGAAGAGAAGTTAAACAACCTGGAAAAGCATTTGGTGCTACAGTTAGCTTGTCAGAGTTTTGTGATCTGATAGATTCAAGATGAAAGCAAAAACTTTGGAAAACTTGTAGGTGAAATACTGCAATACACAGATTATAAGTAAATGCTTTGTGCATTTCGATAGTTTTAAATGTTTTCAGCGTCACATTTTTTTCGAAACCTGGAACAATGTGGTTGACGTAAAACATACGTAACTGCCAGAACACAGTTTTGTGTCCATGAAATTAGATAAATGGTTCCCTTCAGTGTTTTAATAATTGCTAGTTACTTAAGAGTAACGAAATACTTTTTAAAAAACGTCCAATCACTTGATATATTATAAAATAGGACGGAATATAGACAGCTGTGAATTCTTGTAAAAATATAAAGAATATAAATATAAAACATTCTTTTAAACTTCGTTTAAGCCAGTGACCACTAAAATTAATTTTAAAGAGTTAAAAGTTTTGTCCACTTAGTTTTGTAAATATCCATTTAGGTATGTTTATTTGTATTTTTTGTTTTCCGACAATGGACAGCTTATCATGAACGTAGCTTATGCTTATTAAATAGTTTTTTGTGAATATTATGTGTAACAAGAGCCTTTACAGTATCTTTTGCGAAGTTTTAAACAAAAATATTTGAATAGACAAGTAAACCTCAACTTGAAGTATTTTGTACACCTTGAAACCCAATTGTCGTTATAAAATTGGATTAACTAAACACCATTATTTGCGTTTTATTACCTTTTTCCCTTCAGCTCAACAAATTGGTGGTATTCAATTCACAAAAAAATGTGAAAAGAAATTTTTCGCTATAGAGACGACACCAGTAAAAATTATACAACACCAAAAAGTTATTTATTGAGAACTTATAAGTTATTTGTATGTGACGTCTTTACATTCATAAAAAAAATAATAATAATTTTGATGTATGCTTGGTACCATATTGTTTTCATCAATAACAACTTTAATGCAGAAATCTGGACTAGAATACTTACTAAAAGCTGTACAATTGAATGATTACGTTGTCATTGTTGTTGTAAGTTGTTGAATTCACTTAAAACCATTAGTGTGGACACGCATTAAATGCTGCTTACTTACATAAAAATTGTGTCGATCCCGAGACATTTCGTTGCTCAAATCGCTCACAAATTTTAGTGCTCTACTACTTGATCAAGACTACACAGCATTTTGTAGCAATCGTAGCTCGTAGCAATAACAAAATTGAAAATACCTTAAGTGAAAACCAATACATGGTACAAATATGAAAAAGTAAATGAATTTAACAAAAACGTTTAACCTAATAGATTTCAAATGGTTTCGTACATGCACATATATTTTTAATGACAGTGATTTCCAGTAGAAAATTGACATTTTATGAATTTTCAGTATTTAATCATGTAAGAAACACATAGTTAAAAACAAAGCTAAAAACTACCTGCCGTTAAATATTCTAAAAATTCGTTAGCTTCGTATACAAATCTTTGTTCAACTAATCATCCACCTTAAGTACCATGCAGTGTTAAACTGACGAGGGAAGTGCAAGTTCACTAAATGGCAAACCGACATGAAATGGGTATCACAAGAAAGATCAGGATGTGAGTAATTAAATGGGTCAGGTTTTAACCCCGAATGGCCACATTGCAGTCTGCAAGCAAGGCTAAAAAATCGATGAGCGAATTAAAAGTGCTGCACAATTTAGTCCTGAGCAAAAAGTGTTTCACTGTAATATTATGTATTTTTTAAATTTATGTTTCTTTCCACAATTACCACAAGTATTACTTTTTAACGAAAATTTCAAACAACTACAATTCGCAAAATAGTTTGATGGGCGATATTTGCCGCTTTTGTTTTTGGAGATAAGTAGCTTGTAATTAAAACTTTTCAACGTAAATTTATTGAAACTTCTTTCATACATTGTTTCGTGAGCTAATTAGGTAACTTATTAGTTTCGCAAAACCTTATTTTATTAGTTAAATTAACTAGAAAATTTTGGTTGGAAGTAACAGTCAAAGAGACATATTTTTCTCGATAATACAAATAAAATATCGTATGTAATATAATTCGACATTGATGGTCGTGAACCATTTGTGAAATTATTTCGAGTGATTAAAATTGAGTACTTTATCAATAAGTATTTTTTTAAACCATTGCCAAGTTTGTTGAGTCAAGACTAAATAATGACAACATAAATTCTTGTACAAGCTTAAACTTAATAACTTTGAGGTAGAAACTTTAATATTTGAAGAGAAAAGGATTAACCTAAAATTAGGCTGTTTCTTAATTTAAACATTGAGAATATCGTAAAATTGCATTTGTAAAAAGAATACAATATTTGTGTTTGCCAATAAAATAATATTAAGCAACGCCAAGTTTGACATAGCGAAAAAATTACTGCCAACCAAATAACTTATGTCATTAAGCGACCGCAGTGTTTTAATATTTATTTTTAATTCTCTGTTAGTTCTAAGTTGAAATGAGCTTCTTGTTAAATGACCTTTCCAAAATGTCTTAAAATCCCTTGACCTCTCCCTAACATTAGCCATGCTTGTCCATCCCAAAAAGAATTTTATACTGTAAAACACCACAGTTGCCCAAAACAAAGTCATCGATTCAAAGCTAAGATACTCTAGTAACCTTAACAAGCCATACAAATTAAGAGACATTTGAAGAGTTCTAAGAATTATTAGATTAAACGTCATCATACCAAAACCATCTGATATGTAGTCTCTCATCAATATTTGGATTGAGCGATATATCAGTGCTACCTCAGAAAACGTTTTATTTACAAGTTCATTTTTTGAGGACATAGATATTAGTGATTCGACTACAGTCTGACATGGTATAAAAACTGTAACGTCGGGAAGTACAATATAGCCATAACATTAAACCATTGCAAAGACGGTTTGGAAATCCAAAATTGTGATTCGAATTGGATCGTCACTCCATTTTACTACGTCCTTTGGGCTGACCACAAAAGAATATAAATAGGCGTAAAAATTAGGCAGTTGGAAACAGTGAAAGATTTGCCCATTCACAGCACTGAACCACATGTAAAGATAGGAAAATACCACAATTCTGCACCTTGATGCATAACGTTTACACGAATCTGGAAATAATCATAGAAATAAATAGATTTAGCTTCAAAATTATTTAAAATTACTTTTATGTAATATAGCACTTACAGAAAAAGTACTGTTGGAAATTGAAAACTTGTGTGAATGTTGCAACTCTTTGATTTTTCTTGAATATTAAATTCAACAAATGCCCAAAAATACTCATAAGCAGTCCACAGAGCCAACATCCAAGAACCAAGTAAATATTTTTATCTTGATAAATATGTAAACAGCGCCAAGTTTGCATAGTATGGTAGAAAATGTGGTAAAATGAAAGAAGGGTATTAATCTTGTGAGTGTAATAGTTAAAATGGGATTTTGAATTCAACGAAAAAGAAGGGGAATCAGAATTATAGATTAAGTTAAAATGGTGTGTTAGATTGCACCAAACAAACAAAATTGCTAGAGTGGTTTTTATGGAAGTAAAGTATTTATTTCTAGAATTTTCACGTTTTGCGTTTGCCATCGTATCCATTGTACTAGATATGTTATAAAACTTTTAATATCAAATACAATTACAAAGGTGATTACTAATCGATCGATCAGCTTTTTGAATTTTCATTTAGCGACAAATTATACAGTCGTCGACCACTTTTATTGTTGTTTTATTTTGAGGATATTCTGTTTTATTGGTGATAAGAACACTCAGGCTTTAAGAATATGTATTTCACGCTATTGTAAATTTAATACATCAATATGAAATTCGGAATGATTGTGTACGCCATCAAACAATTATTATTAGTGGTTAATTCAAAGACACTTACACATGAATTGTTAAACTTTTTATTTAAATTCCGGATCATTATTCCTAGCATCAAGATAAAATAGAAGTGAAGTCAGTTACAACCAGAATGCGTTGCTACCCAATTTTACTACTTGTATCTAACTGGATTGTCAATATATACAAAACATATGTGTATATCCAATATCCACTTGTTATAATCGTCAACACTAGTTTTTTCAAAAATGAAGTCTTTCTCGGAAGCATTTCAGAATTATTTAGGAAAAACATATTTCTGTTGCTAATCCGATGTTGAAGGGAGCTCAGCCTACATTTGATGTTCATGGAAAACTGTTGCATGTTTTCAAACTATAGTTCGGAAACAATTGGACATTCTTAGTGTTTATTTGTCTGAACAAACGCAGTTTCTAAACTTACATTTCGCTCAATAAAATAATAGTTGTTTTTATCTAACAAAACTTACTTGGTAATATATTCTCCTTTAAATTTGATGCTTAATGCCAAAAAATAAGAGAAAACCAAAACAGTACAGATTCTGCATCCGCATTTTCGAAAATATTTGAAAGTTGTTCGATTAGTGAGGTAATCAGAGAAAAGCAGTTGTTCAAGAATAAATTGACAAAGATTTTGTTTTCCTTTTTACAAGCTGAAACAGTAAACCTGCAATCAAAACACTAAAACACATAAAACTGCTATTACCAACCATGTTTCTACGTCAAATATAACAATCAATTATTTTATTTGATGAATCCAATGTAGTAAATCTTTATGACAACTGACGAATCTTAGTCGTTTTTTTGAAATAGTAGCCCAATTTTTTGGAAAGTATGTCAAAGTATCTTGATTCTTAGAAATTTCCGCCGCAGCTTGGAAAGACGTAGTATGACATTTTGCATTGCGATATACCTATATGTTTCCACCGGCCGTGGAATTCGTCTAAATAATGTATAAATCGTAGAGGGGCGTTATCTATATTTATCATCGTGAAAGCATGTATATCTTACAGAAAAGGCAATTCTCTCGCACCTTGCTTAGCAAAATTAGCAACAATGTCCAAAATTGGTTTTCGTGTTTTCATTTTACCAATAAATGCTGGATGATAAATTGAATTTGTCGTAATCTCAATGACAAAAGGTGTAGACCGCCTGTAGTTCTTTACAAAGCTCATTAGAGAAAATCGAGAATTTGAGTAGTGTTGATACGAACACGTCAATACGGTCAACATGGGTCACAGTAAGAACAAGTACAAGCGTTCAGCATAATTTGTTTGTTCTAAAAATAAAATTAATTCATCCATCCTTACAAGAAATGGGTTGGACAACACGGTGGATACCCATTTAAACATGTTTGTTTGGCTGTATCTTGGAAAAATGTTTTTTTTGCCAAGTCAATAATGAATATTTGGGTATTGTATTTACATGATCAATCTTCCAATCCCTTTGCTCAAAGTCTAACTTCTCGGACAGCCAAAATGGATCTTTTAACATAACTCCAAAATATGTGTGTTCATGGTATAAATATGGAGAAATCTCAATTCCTGGTGGGTTATTCCAATATTAGCCTCACACGTTGCATTTTTAATTGCAAACGAAATTTTGGACTAATAAGTTGTCCAACGTATTCATTGCTCATTTCATTCATTAATACCTCTGATTGGTTTCGTATTATCGATCGTATATTTTATTTTATTTCAGTTCCGTATACTTAAATATAATATTAACCTGATACTAACAACGATTCAAATATTTGTCTAATTTCGTATTGTGTCTTTAATTTATAGCATAACATTACGCAACCTTTGTAATTTCAACAAGTAGTATTTGATAAGTACTATAGTTATGGATAGACATTAAATTTATTTTTTGTGCCTCTGCAAAATTTTGTGATTCCATTTTAGTTTAGTTCTTATGCATACAATATTATCTATGGCCTTTAAGATAACTGAAAAATTAAGTTTTTTTACAACATAAACCAAAGTAATTGATTTCAGATTTCAAATTTTGGTTTCATGGATTTTATGTAGCAATCGTGTCGTGTCTTGAATATTTTATATCATCGATTGGGTTCAACCGATAAGTATCAATTTACCCCCCATTCTTCGTAACTTCATATCCCAAAATCAAATTCACTGTGTAGTCAAATATACCATAGTAGTAATTAACTTTAGTTTCATTCTGAAACTTTGTGGCGCACCAATAATGAGTAATTGGTTGTTGCGCTTTGGTCATTCTTCGCCACAATGTAAATGACACCATATCAGGCAATCTTGTATTTTTCAACATTAATCTTCTTTCCAAGTACTTTCGATCCCAGGTCTTTATCATGGCCTTACTATCCTCGTGAAAGTTAATTACTAAGGGAACAGCTTCATAAATGACAATGTAGACTACCAATGTGATAAGGCACATTGACAAATTTACTTCAAATGGAATAAATTCCCAACCTCTCAAACTTAGCCAATTGCCAATCACACAAATCATTAATCCAACGCTCATCAAACTACCAGCAATATATCGTATGTGTTGCTTTCCAATTTGTGCACCACATTGAATTCTTGTATATGTTTTTATTGTGGTAGTTGTTAGAGGCATTTCAGATACGGCATCCAAGCAATTTTTCCCAGCTTCACAATAAGCCAGCATGGTAACTAGCATGTATGTATAGCATCTAGTGGCTTCCAATACACTCCAGTGGGTTGCCACGTAACGAATTGCAAAAGTTGTGGCTCTAATTGGCAAGCTTTGATTTTTCAAAGGATGGAAAATGTAATCAAAGAGGAAGTAGCCAGGATCGAAATTGTAGTATACTCCAAAAGGTGCCCAGAAAAGACCAATAGACGCTAATATTGCGCACAGTGCATACATAAATAGGCCAATCATGTCTGCTTCAGGATCTCCTCGTATCAATTTGGAAATTTCTATTTTAAAAAAATTTAAAATTTTATTAAATACTGTATCGCTAGCAAAGCTGAACCTTTTGTGTATAATTATACCCCGAAATAGGAATATATCATGTCGAAATTTCATTGCGTATCCAACTGGCTTCAATTTGTGTCCTATTAATTCTCGTTCAAGTTCCATTGTTCCGTTTAGCCACAAGTCTATCTGAGTTCCTAAACTATATCTGATTAATGTGAGTACCAAATGAAGTACAATAAACCCACCCAGGCCAACATAAAATGGACCAATGTATCCATATTTGAAATCGGTTTCAAAAAATATTCTAAGAAGAAAATGGAACACGCAGGCTAGAATTATAAGGAGAACACAAGAGGATAGATGAAAAGGCATTAGTTTTTTAAAGGAAGTTTCGCAACTAAATTTTTCATGTTTTGTATCAGTTGAATAAAGGCTGGGATAAAGAATGGGTTCGTAAACTAAACGCGTCAGTTGAATTCCCTTCCAAAATAATGGTGAAGGCATAGTTCTTTTTTCGACGAAATGGAAATTTATCAGCGAAATTCATGTCAGTCCAGAACCAACTCTAGTCCGGAAATGCTACTAAATAGTGTCCTCTACCCGTCATATCACGTTTTTAGTTTTCAAGCTTTCTCATATATAATCATACTGTTTATGTTGAAATCAAATCGAGTCGAAATATTATTCCAATTTAACGAAAAGAATGGGCGTTCATCGCTTTTGTTGGAAAGAAGTTCCTGTCAGTATTTTTTATTAAATCAAATTGATTCTAAAAAAGGTTTTAAATTATAAATAAGCTAGTTTGAGGTACTTACATACTTTAGTATATTCAATTTATGTAAATTTATTTCGAAAAAATGCTTAAATTTTATTTCATAACATATTTCTTTAAACATCTTTGACTTCCAGTATTTTCTAAAAAAAAACTAGCTAGCAGACATTATAAAGTGACAGAATGACTCTTTATAAGATCATTTGGTGATAGGAGTAAAACGTCTGTCTGTATGTCTGTCTGTGCCCGCCATATTTCTTTCACGGTTTGACCGATTGAAATAAAACATAGTATAAAGGGCCAGTAGGAAGATGGCTATTGATTTTGGGACAAATTTCTTCAACTATGTCAGAGTAACGGCCAATCAACGGTTAAATGATTTTTAAATGTCAAAAACATTGGCTTCGCCGCCTTCTCATATTCGTCTCCCCATCTGGTTCTTTACTACTTACAGGTCTATTTGTTTAATAGTTAAACTTATTTTTTAACGAACTGTATACTTAAGGGAAAAAAACTCTTGGGATATTTAGTTGGCTTATTTGGGTTTTGCCCGAAAGCTTTTCAGACAAAGTGAACCAACTAATGAACCACACGAAACTAATATCAAACTGGCTGGAAACACTTTTAATTTTATTGTAGTTGGAAATAGTCTTATGAAAAGTTATAACACAAAAGATATTATTTTAAAAGACATGCATTTTACTATAAACCGGAATGTTGTGTTGTAGTCTAAATGATAACATAGTATCATTGTAGTCATTGAGTAGCTCAGCGTACCCATGTAATATGTAGGAAGCACGTTGAGTGTGTGAGTGTGAGAAGCACACCTCACTGGTAAGATTAGCTTGAGACTTGGTGCTGAGCTGAAGTAATTTAACTGACTCTCTTATTGTAAATATAAATTACTGACTATGAAATAAAGTTGTTATGATAGAATTAAAATAAAATAACACCCTCGTTAAATTACCGGTCACCTTATTCATCATATACAACACGGAAAAAGAGAATAAAAGTACATTTTTAGAAAACAGCTTCAAAATGACAATGTGTCAAAGTCTCAACAGCTTATATTTGGAGTCATGTTAACCCACAACTACTCCTTGGAACGCAATGCTTGTATAGTGCTGGTCTAAGGGATAGGTGGAAAAATTTTTTGATTGATTTTGTGTCTAGAATTCAGGGGAGATTTTAAAAGATGGAATTTAAACTGTCAAGGCTTTTGGCATAGATGGAAATATTGTGGTTGCATTTGTCATATTTGGTGTAGGAATTCTAAATAGAATTCCCGGTGGGATTTGGGAAATAAAACTATCAGTTAGAATTATACCTTATTTTACAACTTACAAATTATAACCTTTATTATCAAATATTATATCATTACAAGTAAATGCTTATTTGGGGTTAGATTTAATACGTACAACTAAATTAAGGTATATGCATGCCTGAGTTTATAAATAAAAACAAAGTAAAAAAACAAACTAATTTTTAAAAATTATGTTAGTGATAACAACAGTGGCAAAGTCAATTTAGAAATTCAGCGTTTTTTATGTTACGTATGCTCACTTCATTTGTTCGTATAAAATAATACATAAGAATTTAGATTAAAGTTCTTACATAAATTAATCAGATATTTTTTTAAGAACAGCTTTACATATTAGATACGTATTAAGCTATGTACATACTCATAATTATTTGGTTCAGCAGTTTTATTGTTACGAAATAAATTGTTTGTGCGATGTCATAAGTTTTAAGTTTTAGTTTACATATGCAAATGACAAGCACTTGCTTGTATGAATAAACACATACGTAATTTTAAAAAACGAATTCATCTTTTGACTTTTGAATGGCTCATTTTTAAGACAAAGCAGATGTTTTGCTATTGTATTTCGTTTTGCGTGACAAACAGTTTCATTTGATTTTGTGACAAGTTTCATTTTACACAAAACACAAAAGCTATTTTATACTTTGGCCTTGAATTTTATGGTCGTATGGTTTTCATCTACGATTTACCAAAAATTCTCAGCAACACTAAATTTATTTCGCTACATTTCATAAAAAATATTTTTTTTATTCACATTGCATTAAAACAGAAATTAAGAGTTTTTCTTGCCAGCTTACATTTCTTTCTGTTTACAATGCATGGATTCTTTTTTAAAGGATTTATGCAGGTGTAATATACTTGTTCATAAACTAAATTAATATTAGCATTCTTGTAAGTTGTAAATAAATCTATTTTGTATTTAATGAGCATTTATGTATAGATAAAAATAAACGAAGCTTGATTCTCAAACAAATATGCAGTGAATGCAGAAATTTAAAATTAGAATAATTTCTATAACGACCACGAGTACTTCCAGAATGCACAATAAAGTGGCACCCATACATTTGTAGGTACATATGTATATAATTTTATTCTACATAACCTAGTAGTCTTTTTGTGCAAAGATGTTTATTCCGATAGAAAAAATCATTCATGAATTCCTGTCAAACTAGAATCTTTTATTAAAAATTCCAATTGTGAGAAAAATATATGTATCATGTATCCAATAGGGTGAAATCAGAAATAAATATACCAAAAGTAGTAAAGTTTAGTTTATTTTTAATATTTTATTTTTATTGTAAAACATGTCGATGATGCAAAACTACAAAATCTCTGCATTTTTAACTACCAAAATCGATAAAACTCAATGAATTCTTTTATATTACACTAATTTCAAACACCATACCACATTGCTATATCTAAAATACCCAGTTTACAATTAATTTTTCACATCTTATCTAATATCTAATTACAGACTGTATACTATTAAATCCCCATTTTATTTCTCTCTCGGTTTAAAAGACAAACCAAGTTGTGGTGGAAACATAAAATAGCCAATATCCGGTTTAGAATAATCCTCCACCTTTTCATTTTCATCCGGCAGAACCTCAAACTTTTCCAAAATTCTTGTCACATAAATGAACAAAATATTCCTAGCCAATTGCTCTCCCAAACACTTCCTCTTTCCCAACTGAAACGGCACCACATGTCCCAACAACTTGATACCCTCCTCCTCTAA
>JAQIWN010004657.1:0-10900 GCA_034699025.1 Entomobrya cf. arborea Gr-Col-00668 | reverse complement strand
TTGATGATAACTGGTAAAAAATGAGTCACAACGCTAGAAACAGAAATACGACAGAATGAAGCCAATCACTCGCCGACATTCCGGAGCCTCGACTAAAATCTAAAGGTTCATCAAATAGGTTATCGATTCCCTCTTGTGAGAGTTTCATTCAGCATCTCTCCATCTCACTCCATTTTCCTATTTTCTAGTAATTTTTATGACTTGCATCTTTCATGACAAACTAAATTGCAGAGACAACAAAGGAGGCATCCACTTTATACAATCCACCTCAATGCCTCATGCTCAGAAGAGGGCCTGTGGAGCCGAGCGATAGGAATTAATATAAAAAAACATCATCGCCAATCGTGTAGACAGCCCCATTTCGATGCTATTATACCCACACTACATGCATATATCACAAACAATGTATATACGTCGGCCGAGGTGGAATCCTCCTCCTCCTCCACCAAACCAACTCTAATCTAATGCACTGAATATAATGCTAAAAAAGCCCGTAATAAAAAATCATGTACTGATGATGACGGAGGTGGCATCATTATCATCGTAACTATCCGAGACAGGGAACGGTGGGGGTGATACCTATCTGTATAAAATATACCCATATAAAACAACCCGTGTAAGTAAAGCCAGTTTTATTATAAAGCGGTTATATTTAGTGAACGCGTTTCAGTGCATTTTTACTGTGTGTGTTTTTTACCACCTCCTCCGCTATAAGTATAGCGAGGATATCTAGTAGAGAGGAACCCCTCTTGTTTCGCATTCTGAGAGCGAAATAGCAGTATTCGCTTCTTTGTGCTCTTCTCTGTTTAGTGGTGGTGGAGCTCCGTTGCACAACATCTAGATTCACTATCTTAATTTGTTTCAATTTGACATTTGTAAAAGTTTTGGTTTAAAAAAAATTATTCAGTGCTTGTCACTGATTAAAAGTGTGTGGAAATGTCATCCGTTAAAGATGACGAGTCTGTTCAAGGTAAGCACAGTTAATTTTTAAGTTTAATTGACATTTTTAGTTTTAACCGGCAATTTGATAGGAGAGAAGGGAACAAAAAAAGGTAGGCTGCTTTTGTAGCTTGTACCTGCTGCATGTAGAGAATGTTCAGGGTGAAGGAAAATGTGGTATGAGGTTGAGCTTGAGAGTGGCGTGCGCTTGGGAGATTTTGGGGCACCCTGTGTAGATCTGGTTGATGCGATCGGGTGGAAGCCATTTTGGATAATTTTTTGGGAAATTGAGAAAAATTAAGGGTGATTAGTTTGGTTAATTAGGGTGTTATATGATCAGCTGTTGGAATGGATATGTCATATGATTTGAGTAAAGGTATGGGTATAGCGGGATTTTGCCGATACATACAATATACAAGGAGTCGTAAGTTCGTAAGGTGGTGGATGACATCTTCTTAGGGATCGAAAAAGTTTAACTGAAAAGTAACTAAATTGTGTTTTTTCTTTATTTCAGGTGAGGTTGAAGAGCAAGAAGTTGGGGAACAGGAGGAAGGCGTTGAAGGCGAAGCGGCCGTAGTTGAAGAGGAGGAGGATGTCTCCGCTGAGGAAGAAGCAGTTCTTCAAGTGAGTTACACGGACTTTTGTGTATAAAGTGTAATGTTTTTACACTTTTCTTCACCTGTCAATAAGATTATTAATTGTAATTTGATTGTTAATCGCTTTATAGGATGATGACGAAGACTATGAAGATCCAGAGAGTGCTAGGAAGAAGAAAAAGCTGAGCAAAAAGCGCCGAACTAAAAGTGAAAAGTCCAAGAAGAAGAAGAAAAAGAAGAAGTCGTCCGAAAGTGGAGAGGAGGATGAATTCGGCGGCGCGGCAAGTGTTGAGGAGGATGTCGTTAATGAAGACTCGGATTATGGAACTGGCAAAAGGAGTAGTAAGCGCAATCGTACTCCAAAAGCTCCGGACACTCCACAGCCTGCAGGTACATTAGTGTTTTTCTCTGTTCTCGTTCTCCCCAGACCTTATCGTCACTTTAAAAAGAAATTGTTGTAATAATCTTTACTTTCACTGTAATTACAGAATCCAACATGCCGAGTGTTCAAGATGTATGTGATCAGTTGGGACTTGCTGACGTTGAACTCACATTTGAGGATGAGGATTACCAAAATCTTCAGACGTACAAACAATTTCAACAGCACGTTCGACCCATTCTGCAAAAAGAAAATCCCAAGATTGCTGTGTCAAAGCTGATGATGCTTGTTGCTGCCAAATGGAGAGATTTTGAAGCTGCAAATCCTTATCTTGAGCAAGAGGAAGATGCGAGCAAGGCAGAGACTACAGTTGACACTTCCCGAGCTGAGGAGGAATATGACGAAGAGGACGATGAAGATAGCAAATCTTCTTCGAAGAAAAGCCGGCGTAGCAGTCGAAAGGGCAAGTCGAAGGGTGGTAGTAGTAGCAGTAGTAGTAAGAGTAAAGTTCCTACGCTGAAGATCAGAATCGGCAAGAGAAAACGTGGAAGCTCTGTAAGTGTTTTTAGCATTTAAATCAAAAAATTATGAAGTCACTCGTTTAGTGTAAATGGAAACCTTTTACTAACTGTTGAATTCAATATTAGGAGGATGAGGCCAATAGTCAGTCCGACAAGGATTCTGACGCTGAATTCGAACAAATGCTTAAGGAGGCTGAAGAAGTTGAAGAAAAGGATGAAGAAGTCCAAGTTAAGGATCCCGGTCCGAGGAAGAAAGCTAAAACTAAAATCGGAAATAAGTACAAGAAGAAGTCAAAGAAGAAGGTCGCCTCCAAAACTGATGAGGATGGAAATGAGGTACGGGGGGTAACTAAAAATCATAATTTACCTGATAAATTTTGTTCTGTTGATTTGAGATATTTAATGATTTGTTTTATTTTTTTAGCAAACGGACCATCAGGATTATTGTGAAGTTTGTCAGCAAGGCGGAGAGATCATTTTGTGTGACACGTGTCCCCGAGCATATCATTTGGTTTGCTTGGAACCTGAACTGGAAGAAGCTCCAGAAGGTCGCTGGTCTTGCCCTCATTGTGAAACTGAAGGCGCTCCAGGTGGCGACGAAGATGATGAGCACAACGAGTTTTGCAGGAAGTGCAAGGATGGTGGTGAGTTGCTTTGTTGTGACTCGTGTCCTTGGGCATACCATACGTTCTGTCTGAACCCTCCACTCAAGGAAATTCCAGATGGAGATTGGCGGTGTCCACGTTGCGCTGTAAGTAGAAAATAATGTATATAGTAATAATACTTATATATTTTGAGAATTTGTGACTTGGAGTAACGATTTCTTTTAATTGTTTTAGTGTGAACAACTGCATTCGAAAGTTGATAAAATCCTTACATGGAGATGGATCGAAACAAAGGAAGAACGAGAGAAATTCCACAATTTGTCACCGGAGGAGCAAAAGTTTGCACCCAAGCCCACCCGAGAGTTCTACGTAGTTTGGCAAGGACGTTCCTACTGGCACTGTGAATGGATTCCAGAGTTGGCCCTTGAAGTGTACCATCCAACAATGTTGCGTGCATATTTCAAGAAGCATGACAGTGAAGAGCCTCCAGTACTAGACGATGACGACTCATTATTCCGACGAAAGAAGAAGAAAGATGATCAGGTAGATCCCCTGGAAGAACGATTTTACAGATTTGGCATCCGACCGGAATGGCTTCAGATTCACCGAGTCATTAACCACCGTACTTTACGAGATGGAACCTCACAGTATTTAGTGAAATGGAGGGAGTTGACGTACGACCGTGTTTCCTGGGAAGATGAGGATGAAGAAATCCCAGAGTTCAGGAAGTTTGTTGATATTTATCATGAATTCCGCTGTGCGGCTTTGGGTGATCCAGGCTACCCATCTACGAGAAAGAAGGACAAGAAAGGAAAGTCGAAGAAAGGAGAATTTGATTTCAAGTACATCAGACCTGCTCCAAACAAGCCAATACATGAGCTGAAGCGGAAATATGAGGAACAGCCAGAATACATTGGTTATCAAAACGATTTAATGTTGCATGAGTATCAGTTGGAAGGTCTTAACTGGTTGAGATACTCTTGGGCTCAAGGGACAGATACCATTTTAGCTGACGAGATGGGTCTCGGTAAAACTATCCAGACTATTGTATTTCTGTACTCTTTGTTCAAAGAGGGACATTGTCGTGGGCCTTTCCTTGTGAGTGCTCCTTTATCGACTATTATCAACTGGGAGCGTGAGTTTGAAACATGGGCCCCAGACTTCTACGTGGTTACTTATACCGGAGACAAGGATTGCCGAACAGTCATCCGTGAGCATGAACTTTCATACGAAGACGTTGCTTCCCGTGGAGGAAAGGCCTCTCGTCTTCGCGGAGCTGCCAAATTCCACGTTCTCCTAACTTCCTACGAATTGATTTCAATCGACACTGCCTGCTTGGGCTCAGTAGATTGGTCTGTTCTTGTGGTGGACGAAGCTCATCGTTTGAAGAATAACCAGTCGAAGTTTTTTAAGATTTTGAATAGCTATTCAATTCAGTACAAGTTACTCCTCACTGGTACTCCTCTTCAGAACAATTTGGAGGAGTTGTTCCACTTGTTGAATTTCTTATGCCCAGAAAAATTTAACGATTTGTCAGTTTTCCAAAATGAATTTGCCGACATCAACAAGGAAGATCAAGTAAAGAAGCTACATGAGATGTTGGGACCTCACATGCTGCGTCGTTTGAAAGCTGACGTACTTAAGAACATGCCAACCAAGTCCGAATTCATCGTAAGAGTTGAATTGTCCCCCATGCAGAAAAAATACTACAAGTACATCCTTACTCGCAACTTTGAAGCTCTCAACAGTAAAAGTGGAGGACAGCAAGTGACATTATTGAACGTCATGATGGATCTAAAGAAATGTTGTAATCACCCTTACTTGTTCTCTGGGGCCATGATGGAAGCACCAACTATGCCTAACGGCCTCTTTGAAATCAATGCGCTGACTAAGGCTGCAGGAAAATTTGTTTTGCTACAAAAAATGCTTGGCATTCTCAAAGAACAGGGACATCGTGTTCTGATCTTTTCTCAGATGACTAAAATGTTAGACATTTTGGAGGACTTCTTGGAAGGAGAAGGATACAAATATGAGAGAATCGATGGTAGCATCACTGGATCCCTTCGTCAAGAAGCCATTGATCGTTTCAATGCTCCAGGAGCTGCCCAGTTTGTTTTCCTGTTGTCTACCAAAGCAGGAGGTTTGGGTATCAACTTGGCTACTGCTGATACTGTCATCATTTATGATTCCGACTGGAATCCCCACAACGACATTCAGGCTTTCTCTCGGGCCCATCGTATCGGTCAACAGAATAAAGTCATGATTTACCGTTTCGTAACCAGAAATTCAGTGGAAGAGAGAGTCACGCAAGTTGCCAAAAAGAAAATGATGTTGACTCACTTGGTGGTGGAAACACGTCGAGGTGGTAACTTTTCGAAGCAGGAACTGGATGACATCATCAGGTTTGGTACTGAAGAGTTATTCAAGGAAGAAGAAGGGAAGGGAGATGATACAACCATTCACTACACGGACGAAGCCATTCGTGACCTGTTGGATAGATCGAAGGAGGGCATTGAACAAAAGGAAAACTGGGCCAACGAGTACCTCTCATCGTTTAAAGTTGCTTCATATGCTACCAAAGATGGTGAAGAAGAAGAAACAGAAACTGAGGTCATCAAGCAAGAAGCCGAAAATACTGATCCAGCCTATTGGGAAAAGTTATTGCGTCATCATTACGAACAACAGCAAGAAGATTTGGCTAGGTCATTGGGTAAAGGAAAACGTATCAGGAAGCAAGTTAATTACAATGATACCAATGATGGAAGGGAAGATACCACATGGCAAGATAATAATTCAGAGTACAACTCAGATTTCTCTGCACCCTCTGATGAAGATAGAGATGATGATGACTTCGAAAACGATGGAAGTAAGATGATAGGGGAAAGTAATATATGAATAGATTATTTTAACTTATCTTTACATCTATTATATAGGTACAAAATTGATTGTAAGAATACGTTTTTTTACCGGTAAATCATGTTTTTTTCACAGCCGAAGCTGGAACACGACGAAGAAGACGTGGTATGGAGCGTCGTGAAGAAAGAGATAGACCATTACCTCCTCTTCTTGCAAGGGTTGGTGGCAACATTGAGGTAAACTATTTTTTTTTCAATGTGCTTTCATCTGTTTCGTCATGCGTTTTTTGCATGTCATATAAATAATTGTTGCAAACTTATCGTATAGTTCGCAAACTCATAACGAAACAAAAAATAATAGAACGTTAATAGGGCAGGTCATGACAAGGTTTAAATGATCTGCTAAAGGAATGTTCTTACAACCATTATATTGTACTTTTACATGCGTGCTTGCGATTGTTCTTGCAAACCGTACTCAATCATATATCTAAAAAATAATTACATTTTGTTTACAGGTCCTTGGATTTAATGCCCGTCAACGTAAGGCTTTCCTGAATGCCATTATGCGTTACGGAATGCCCCCACAGGATGCTTTTAATACTCAATGGCTTGTTCGCGATCTTCGTGGAAAATCCGAGAAATGTTTCAAGGCATATGTCTCCCTTTTCATGCGACACTTGTGTGAGCCTGGCGCTGACAATACTGAAACATTTGCTGATGGCGTACCTCGGGAAGGACTCAGTCGTCAACATGTGCTTACCAGAATTGGTGTAATGTCTCTCATAAGAAAGAAGGTTCAAGAGTTTGAACACATCAATGGCTTGTATAGTATGCCGGAAGTTATCGAAAAACTTTTGGCGAAACAAGCCGCAGAAGCCGCTGCAGCACTAGCTGCTCAGGATTCGGCAGAAACCAACGGAAAGGTTGATGGGGCTGAAATAGTAAAGCCTAAAGAAGAATCTGAAGAATCCAAAGAATCATCTGAGGAAGCCAAGTCAACTGAAGAATCTACTGATAAGTCTGACAAGGAAGTAGAAAGCAAAGAGGATGGGGACAGCACAAAAGAAGAAAAGATGGAAGTTGACGAGAAGGAAGAGAAAGAAGACGATGTGAAAGTATCTTCCTCTAAAAAAGAAGAGTCCCCTGAAGTAGAGGAAAAGAAGGAAGAAAACAAAATGGAAGTTGACTCTGAGGAGAAGGCTGCTGAGGTAAAGACGGAGGTCAAAGAAGAGAAGAAGGGTGAAAAAGATGACAGCAAAGCCCAAACTGAGGAGAAGGATAAGGAAAAAGAAAAGGATGTTAAAGGAGAAGAGCCTGGGAAGAAGAGAAAGTTCATGTTTAACATCGCAGATGGAGGGTTCACTGAACTTCACACTTTGTGGCAAAATGAAGAGAAAGCCGCTGTACCTGGGCGTGAGTATGAAATCTGGCATCGTAGACACGATTACTGGCTTTTGGCTGGAGTTGTAAACCATGGATACGGGCGTTGGCAAGATATCCAGAATGATCCCAGGTACGCTATCATCAATGAACCTTTCAAGATGGACATGGGCAAAGGAAACTTCTTGGAAATCAAGAACAAATTTCTGGCTCGTCGTTTCAAGGTAATAGTTTTGCAAATTTTTTGGAATCACTGTTTTTATACAGTGGGATTTGAGAATGACAACTAAGTTCGTTTCTTTTATTGTTTCAGCTTCTAGAACAAGCGTTGGTCATTGAAGAACAACTGCGCAGGGCGGCATACTTAAACCTCAGTCAGGACACTACCCATCAATCCATGGCTCTCAACTCACGATTCGCTGAAGTTGAGTGCCTGGCTGAATCCCACCAACACTTGGCTAAGGAAAGCTTGGCTGGTAACAAGCCTGCTAATGCAGTTTTGCACAAGGTACGCAGTTCTTAAAGTTCACTCTACATTTTGACGCATCAATGAATATCCATTGCTTACCTTTTTTTACACATTTTTACAGGTTCTCAACCAACTTGAGGAACTTCTGTCAGATATGAAGTCTGATGTTAGCCGATTACCTGCCACATTAGCAAGGATTCCTCCTGTAGCCCAACGACTGCAGATGTCGGAGAGGCAAATCCTATCCAGACTTGCTAGTAGTTCAGCAGCCAGCGGAAGTACTGCCACTTCATCAGTGACAGGTTCGTAAAATTATTGTACAAAAGCTTAATTTTTAAATTGTTTGTAACCCACAAATTTTCTAACAATGTTTTTAAAATTTGTTTTATAGGAAGTATAGGCTCGCAATTCCCTATGGGATATCAAGGTAGTAGCCTAGGTGGTACAAATCTTGCCCCCTTCAGACCCCAATTTACACTTCCTGGTCAGGCGAATATTATTCCACAGGCAGCGTTTCCCGGAACGGCACCTCCTCAGTAAATATCACTTGACGTGATGCATCTCAGTACACATGCAACATATGTAAATGTATAAACAGCGGTTTTAAATTGTAGACTTAGGTCAATAATTATTGTTAATGTACATAGTAATTATTATACCGTTTTCATGTTTTAGTAACTCCGATCATACATAACGCGCTTAAGTTCACTGATTTTTCTAATTTTATGTTCATTTTTTGTGTGATAGTGTTTTTATCGGTTGGACAGAAGGTGTAAGAAAGCTTTTCGCCTAGTTCGTTCGGAATTTTTGTGAACTATAAACTTTTTGTTTTGCTAACAGTTTTATTTATGTTTATTGTTAATTAATTTAAACCGAGCAAAATAAATTACGTGTATTAGGGGAGGGCATTTGGTGTAGTTACTGAAATTGAAACATCAACCCCATTATTGTATTCTCAAAACTTTGTAAAAATCAAAACTTCACAATTTTTATTTGAAAAATTAAAGTACACTATGGAAGGAAACATCACAAAAATATTTTTACGTGCTTATTGGTATTCTTTATTGCGTATTCAAAAGTATCCAGTTTAAGGCCATACTTACTTTCATAGAATAATTGATTACATGATGAACCATGTACTTCTTGACTTTGTATACCTTATTCAATTTGCTTCATAAACTGAAATGCAACTAAAATTGATGAACGTCTTCTCCACACTCCACTCGCAGTTGCAGGAGAGGCTGATCATTGGAATATTTCCTGTGGGAGTTTTTCATGCCAAGAGTCGTTTCGTTGTTAACATTCTGTGATCAACGTTCCGCGTTGGTGTTTCAGCGTTCAAACGCCTCACAACCGTTTGAATTGAGCATAAACATTCATAATATGAAGTTGGAAGTGTTGGCCAAATCTCAGATCCCCTTTCCTTAATTTGGAGATCACTCACAAATATTGTCTTACCATTGCAATTTACAACACTCCCAATCATGGGATCAGCTCAACTCTGTTTCAGCAGCAACTACATATTTTCACCTAACACGTCAGCCAGTGACGAAAATAGGGGGGTGCAGGGGGTGCGGCGCACCCGGGCCCGCGAAAGCTTCTAGTTTGAAGGGCCCTGCGGGCCCTTCGAACAAAAATTGACGAATGATAAAAATGTACCATAATCATAGCAATAAGTTTCTGGTTACTCAATTTTCATGGGAACCGTTCCTTTCAGTTTTCAATTGATGTAGTTTCACACCATTCATTTGATGCTTCAGGGTTTTCGTCTATTGCCATTATCTGATAGAGGAAATTTTTCATGCTTTTGTACTTTTTTAACTAGAGTGGCTAAAGTAGGAAAGGCCTGGCCTCGGAAGAAAATAACGTGAATACATATTTATAACAAATAAATATTTTATAGCGTAAGTTTTCCGATGTTTTTAATTTAATTTGGCTGAAAAAACCTGGAAAGTTATGTCGAGTAATCAATCGTATTGATTGTAATTGATTTGTATAAATTCAAATATGCGATCGTTTTAAATTTTGAAAATGGAGGTTGATCAATTGCTTTGTCGTATGGAACCGACTGTATCAGTGCATTGTGTGCAAGTACTTTTAAAAGTAATTGGGTAAATATGTACAAATAAAAATGTACGTTAGAGTGCAATTAACGTAAATTTAATAGAATTTAATGATTATTCAATTGAATTGAGTAAACATTCAAATGAAGTCGCAAGAATTTTTATTTGAGGTCGCACATACTTTCGTATGCGATCGAAACATTATTCGCAGAAAATAAAGTCGACTTTTGTATATAATAAAGAAACTTTCATACAGTTGAACGATTATTGGTATTGACAAAATAAATATTCATACACATAGCATTCCCATATAATTGAATGACTATTCAATCAAACTCGAAGGACCATATTTTATAAAATCAAATGAACTTTGATAAAATGCAACGTTTTTTATAAAATCGAACGAATTTTTACACAGATCAAAATGTATGAAATCGAGTAACTATTCATAACAACTTTAATGAGCATTCCTATAAAATCGAACGACCATTCGTATAAAGTCGAATAACCATTCGTATAAAGTCAAATAACCATTCGTATAAAGTCGAATAACCATTCGTATAAAATCGAATGATTATTTGTACAAAATTGTATAATTCTTCAGTATGAAATCGAATTGAAAGCGACTTTCGTAATAAAATTGAGTGACTATACGTTAAAAATCAAATGTCTACGTTTAAAAAATCAACTAATCCTTTTGCATCAAATCGAATGGTTAAGAATGTAATACCTATTTGTGTAAAATCTAAAGATTTCCCATTAAAAACAAACGTTTATTTGATTAAATCGTTTAAATAAACATTTGTCATTTGACGATTCAAATGAAATGAAATAACATTTTTATCAGTTTTTAAGATAATTCGCACAAAGTCTAGGAATAATTTTCCCATCATAAGCCCGAAAATAAAAACATTGACAAAAGTATTGAAAAAATAGTGAAGCATTAAAGATAAATTTGGAAACTCGTTATGCCTTGAGATTACTTGTGAACTGTCTTTTAATTTAATTTTCATTAGAACTTTTGTTCATAATATGTTAAGGGGGCCCGCGTGACCCTTGCACCCTCATACAAAATCTATAGTTACGTCCCTGA
>JAQIWN010004656.1:0-10904 GCA_034699025.1 Entomobrya cf. arborea Gr-Col-00668 | reverse complement strand
TTATTGTACATGCATTTTGTTATATTTGCCAGGCTGCTTTGAAATAAACAAATAAAATCTATGAAACGTATTTGTGCTGTACTATTAGTATCTTGGATGCGTATTATGATAGAAAGCATTTTTTCTCGTTATTTTGCAAGCACTTCAACTTCGCCAAAATTAATTTTATGAATGGCCTGCATTAAATGGCAATTGTCGTAATTGATAATATTGTGACCTATTACATTAAATATATAAGGAAGTCTGGCTTCAATATTACAATCTACGCATGATAAAAACTCAAAATTATATGGTGGTAGATGATTATGGTGAACTGCCGGACTTCCCTTTATGGGCTTATTACAAAATCCACATTTTTTTAAACCTTCGTCTGTTCCATTCATTATGTTTGATAAATTTATATCGTTCATTATTATTTTTGAGTACGCCTCTGTTTAAAATCTGTCCAATATTTCAATACGGCATTTTATATCCGGAAATATTTCTAAAAGAAAAAGTTCTATTGGATCATCTTGTTTTTTTTCTTGAATATACGTACTTGAAGCGACCAAATTTCCGTTCCAGTCAATACAATTGTAGCTGTATCCTGCACACTTGTGATGGTGAATAAATTCACTTTTGTCATTATTGTTTTTTTTCCAGAAAACTTTCGGTATCAAAGAAATATGAAAAAGGCACAAGTAAAGTTTTTTGGAAATCTCTAAAACAAAGTTTTTTGTTTTTAGGAAATTATAAAATGCTTTTTCCATGCACACACATTAATTTATGTTCATCTAATGATTTTAAACTAACAAACTGTTGGAAGCATTTTCTGCATGGAAATCTAGCATTTTTATTGTCCGATCTTAGCAGTGAGCTTAATGATCTTACTAGGACAAAATGACTATCTGTCATAACTTTGTTGAACAGCAGTAGTAAATCCACATGAATACTGCGTTCATCACCATCAAATGCATATAATGGGAAAACATTTTTTAATAGCCTTTCTTGTTTTTTTATGTAAATATTCCACTTGTTTACATCTAGAGTAATAACATTTTTAAAATCTTGTTCGTGGTATCCAAATATAGAAATACTAATTTCTTCATTTTGAGAATGAAAAATTTGCATTTCATCGTCCAGCCGTGCTATATCAATTGGAAATGTCATTCCTTTCGTATTAATTTTTTGGAAAATGACTGGATCTTTGTAATAATCAACTTTTCGCCAATATCGACTACGATTCTTGCCTTTAATCCCACCAATAAAATCATGAGCAAGAACACTATACACAAAACACAAATGTTGAGAATCAATCTCATCAGGTGCATTATAAACATTCAGTAGGCAGCCTGAAGGTTCTTTATGCTTAAGAGATAAGGGAATTTCCATATACATTCCTCCTTTTATTGTTTTAATTTGAATTGCTTTTATTGTAATTTTTTCAATGCATTTGATACTCCAGCCATGTCTAAGATACGTAAAGTATTCATGGTCGGAGGTTATTTTAGCACAAACTGTACGGAAAAATCTTAAAACCATTGATTTATTGAAAATGGCATGCTGAAAATAATTAAAAACAGGAATAGGATCCGTAAGTATTTCAATACCTGTTGTTGTATCTTGCTTGGAAAATAAAGTTTCGATTGAAATTGATGCCTTTATACTTCTTTTCGATTTCAATTCTTTAGTTAATATTTTTTCAATGGGACCAAATAAAAATGAAAACAAATCTTCACACGATTTCATATTTAAATCAGATACTTCTGCACTGTACTCGGTGAGCACAAGAGAAGTGAGAGGTATAAAAGGAGTGAAAATTAGAATTTTAGTATCAGTCCAATCTCACCTAGTTCAGAAGCAGCAACAAAATCGAAAAGCATCATGGAACCTCAAATCAACAGTGAAGCTTCTTTATTCCAAGCTTTCGGAGTAGATCCAGAAGTAGTGAAATTACAGGAACGAAATGAAGTGCTCCTTCTTCGTCTCTCGCCAACAAGGTACATCAAGAAGACAGCAAGCACGCTGGTGGGGGACAACCGACACTTAATTAAACTTGAAATTTTTCAAGGAAATAGATTGAATAAATCATTTCAAGTTTACGAACCAAACAACTCGGAAATTTCTCAAATTTTCATTGACCTTTTTGCAAAGGTTTGTGCTACTCACCTTACAGATACTGTGGCTGCAACAGTGAACTAGTATGGATCAAGAAAGTGAAGACGCTAAGAAGAAAGAAAACAATTGGAATTTAGTTTTTAGTTTGTTTAATCAAATTTTCAATCATTCAATATTTGCTTGTCAAAAGATATTGATTAAAAAATAAAGAAAATACAATTTCTTTTTCTTACAATTTCATTTTCATTGAACATAAACCTTTTACTCAACTGTGCATATATACATACATTCATTCACATTTACAGGCAAAAATATAATGTGTATTTGACTTTGATTGCTATCTTTTTTAATTTTTGCCATCTACCAACAAAAAAAACAAGTTAACTTGCAATCACATTTTAATCGAAAGATAGCACTTCATGCTTCACAATTTATGTATTAAAAATTCTCAAAACCTGTTACTTGGTCAGTTATCATTTATCATCACTCTAAAAAACTAAAGAGATGATAAAGGTTGCACTCAATAATCAATAAAAAAATTTAAAACCGGTTATCCTGCATTCTGAAGATTTACTTTTTAGTAAGAAAGGTGTAGATTTGGATATTCTGGCGATTTTAGATTTTAGAAGTTAGAACTCGAAATAATAACTTGGTACTACATATTTTAATTTTTTTTCGTCTCTTATAAACACAAAATGTCTCGAAAATATTGTGACTGTAAATTAAAGTTAAAACAATGGTTATTGTTTATTAATTTATTGACAATACGTATTTTATTAGAAAAAAAGATTAACTGTTTTTTCGCAGCAGCAAAAGAAAGAAAATAATTAGTCCTCCATGCTGTTTTCTCTTGACTAAATATTAAGCATGTCTAAATGATCTTTTATCATATATTTACGAACAAAATGATTATACATTCGTCTTGAATAAATAAATGCTAAAAAGTTTTTTATTGTTTGTTTTTGAAAACGGCGATAAACTGCAAGGAAGCGTAACCGGTGATTTTGCCTTTATTTATTTTATAATATTTTACTAAACCGATATATAAATGATTTGTTTTTATAGTTGTAGAAAATAAGCATGGATGGATATTTGTTCAAAACTTTTTCATCGCCAAAATGTTGCCTAAAAAAGATTTCAAGTTGATGTGGACTCCATATATATGCATTCAGTACTTCAAAAAAAGGTACGTGTTTAAAAACATTGTTTTTGTAATTAAACAGAATATTTATTATACATATTTTTATATAGGTTTGTTTTGAAAGAGACAATGGAGGGTTACGATTGGCTAACACGAAGCGAAGAAATCGGATTTTATATCATGGTGTTATTGTATTGCACTCATATAAACATTGTTTTTAATACTTTTGGAAACTTATATCCTTTTTATTTTTTAAATTTGTCATAAAATAAAAAAGAAATTCGATGTAGAAAAAAAAATGTGGTTTGAAAAAAAAGCAGACAGACACTTAACTTAACAAAAAGAATTATCAAATTCATCTATGAATTTATCTAAGTAGTCTACTGGCAACTCGTTGATTACCTTGTCTTTGGCGGTGACCACCTCCAAGAACATTGCTCCGAGCTCTGGTGTCAGCAATGCAGTTGCAAGAAATATGGGCGAGTGGGACTCGAGAATGCGAAACTGTGAGTCAGGCATAATTCCTTTTCCCACCTGGATTGATGTTGAGCAAAATCCAGAGTAGTCGTATTTGCGACGCATTAAAAATTGTAAAGTTATCTAAAAAATAAAGAAAAAAATTATTAATTAACTAATCATACAAATCTATCGATACTCTCAATAACACTCTCAAGCTGATTTTGTGTTCTTTATTAATACTTACTTCGTCCATTTCATTAGGTTTCTGGAGGGCTTGACAAATAAATGCTCGAACTAACAGACCACCAAAAATTTGGGATGCGTGTTGACTCCCTAGGTTTCTTTTCCCAACAGCTGTTAAAACTTCACCGTAAACTTCATTAAGCTTCTGATGTCGTTCTTTGGTGCCCATGGCTGTTCGACTGCCAGGATCATTAGTAAAGATGAGATCAAGGAGGGAATCCTGGTATTTGTCCAAAACAACCTCCATCACAAAAAGCGATGGATAAGAATGGATTATATCTTGATCCTTAATGTCTAAAGCTTTGTCTCCCAGATGTCCAATGGACGAAAGTAAGGTTTCTGTATGTTGTATTTTCTTTTCCAGGAATGACTTTGTGTCCTTTTTATAAAATCAGAAAGTACAACGTATACTTTTATTTGACACAAATATTTCTTAAATTGAATATTTTATTGGTTAATATTTTATTCTTACTTCATCAACTGGATTTTCTCTTGTAACCCGTTCACTTGTCACGTATTGCAGCATAGTTTGGAGCAAAATTTCAGCAAACCGAGTAGCATAAGTTGGTTCAGTTCGACCGACGTGAATTAAAAAAGTAAACATGACAGAGATCAACTTCTCTGGAAGCTGTCGTCTTATTGTAGTCGAAGAGTATCTGGGCACTCTAATGAAACTAGGCCTCATAACTGGAATTTCAGCCATTTTCTTTGATAATGTTTGCTCTTCAATATTACTTATCTTAGTAATAGTATTAGAAATTGTTACATGTACACAGTATATAATACTCAGATTTCAAATGTTTAATTTTAATTTGTTACTTACTGCTGAGAGTTTTTTATCTAGTCGATCAGCCCGAAGATGATTTCTTTTTCGATTCTTGCGTTCTTTTGTTTTTGGTGTATGTGCCACTCCCAGCGTTTTTGTGTTAGGTATGGTATTTTTTGGCTGTTTGGTATAAGAAACGTGAGATGGATGTGTTGAATTTTGTGATGATGAGATGACTTAAGAATTTGTGGGGGTTAAACTTGATTGAAGTGTAGTAAGAGGAGGAAGTGTGGTGGAGGTTTGATAATTCTTGAGATGATAATGTTTAGATGAGTGAGTTTGGTTTGAAGTGTTTGATAGAGGTGTTATTGGTTTGGCTGTAGTGGTAGATGGAAATGTGGGTGGAGGTGGAATTGGGAGCGGTTTATTTGTAGTGGGAGGTTGATATGTGCTTGGAAGTGGAATTGTGACTAGTGTGTTTGTAGTTGGAGGGGGAATTGTGAATGGTTTATTGGTAGGTGGAGGTGGACTTGTGGATGGTTTTTTGGAAGGTGGAGGTGGACTTGTGGATGGTTCGTGTGTAGGAGGTTGAATAGTGGATGGCAAATTAGTGCTAGTTGCATAAGATGTGGTGGAAGGTAAATTGGTGGTGGGTAGGTGGGTTGTAGTGTCAGCTGGAATGGTAGTTGATGTTGTCGATACAGTAGTCTGAGGTGGAAGTACAGTTGAGTTAGTGATGGCCTTGTTATTTTGGGAGATTTATTGCCAGTTTTTTGTACAAAGAACAAGAATCTTACCAGAAAAAGAATTTTGCACCGTTCCAGAGTTCCAGAAAAGTTTTTCTTGCGGGGATTTGCTTATACTCTTCCCAACTAATACACGCATAATTGAAATCTTTATGCTGTATGTACACACATTTGTGGACAATGCATGTACCACACGATTAGTAATAACGGCAAGCAGTAACTGCCGTTAAAAGTGTTAAAACCACAAACAATTTCATTGTTTTTATTTTTTCTTAAAAGCAATGCAATAATTTTCATACAAGTGTGGGTGTTGTCTTTACAAATAAGCAAGTAAGATAGAAATGGCGACTGTAGTCTAGATCAACTAAAAGGAAGTGCTGATGTGACAAAAAAATGATAAAGCACAAAAAAGGAAAAAAATCAGTTTACTTGTAAAAGCTAAGCATTACTTGGTCTAATTATACGATTATGCACACCTAGATATGATCAGTTCCTTTGTTTAATACAGTGCCGTTCCGACTTTTGCATACACTTCTTAAGTTGACAAAAAAAATCCAGATTATGCTGAGATTCTGCTCACAAATTTTTGTTGAGTGTAAGGACATCTTTTGAAAAGAAGAGGTAAATACTGATTGCAGTTGTTTACTTTGTTCTATTGGCATCCCGTAGGGGGTTGAGTTATGCATATTATAGTGCAAGTGCAGTTACGAACATAATTGTAATTAAAAAAAGCAATAAGTAGTGTCAGGTCAGAGTTGGGTTCAGTGCTTTCCATACTACTCACACCGCCGTTAGGGATAAAATGCTTTAAGGCCACTGACTCTAACAATCACTTCTTTAGTTTAATAAAAGGATTTTGATGCACTCCAGTCCCTTCAAATTCCAGCTTCTTTGGACAGTTGTTCAAACGTGCTACGATCGTACTTTCTATTGATATAGCTTGCTTGCTTGATTGTAACTGGCAGGAAAGGTAATTATTCAAACGTTTTTTTCGTGGTTGTATTGTAGAGTTAAAATGCTCTTACGGTATACAATGCCATCCAAATCGTAGGGGTAATATAGGGACGGAGGAGGTCAAACAGGTCCTCGATTGTCAAAAGGATGATCCCAATGCAAATTTACATTCGTTTAATGTTGATAGACTCCTCTATTCTTCACTAGTTATTTCCGTATGGTAACATTAATTAATTCCTCATTTATTAGGCTCGTCGTCATTAAAATCTAAACAAGGTGGCTGTTTTAAAACACTTTTTCATAAAATGGAATAATAGTTCTGCAAATATATTTTAAATTCTACTTACTTTATCAACAATTAGCTTTTAAAAATATTGCTTCAACTATGATTGAGGTTTTCAAAAAGTATATTAATATAAATATTAAATTTGAATTAGTTCTTGTCTTCTCAGAAGGCTGAGCGTGATTGACTATATCTATTGAAGGTTAGTTAGATTTTTAAGGTCTGTACAGGATATAAAGTATGTGATCATTGATCTTTGGGCATTTTTGCTTTAAGTGCATTTATAATTTCACTCTGGCTAACATTTAGAATTACCTACACTGACTTACGCATTTTTTACGAAATGATGCTGCATGATACTGGCTAGAATTTGGCTGTCGCTTGTGTTAATCATAGAGACTAAATTTACCCACATTATAGTCGATAAACTCTTCATTAAAAAGCAAAAGTTACTTTGACTTGATCATTTTCATTAAGATGATAAGTAGCAGACCAACAAAGCAAAGAAGCCAAACGATGCCCAAAGATTCCAGTATGTTGTGAGTTATGCTATCGTAGCAGAAATACTCGTCATTAACTGGCTTTGCACTCCTAACTGCTGATCTTGTAAAACGTAATGTACTAATTTTTTCTACAAGCGTAGCAGGATCAATCATGCACCTTATAAGGGTCAGGTAAGCCTTTAATTTGAAAACTAAGATGATGACAGCAAAGATAATGCAATAGTTTTGAACGAAAAGAAAGAGCCTTAAATTGTCTAATTGCCTTAAATACCTATTTAAACTTTTGACGACATAAAAAAGCTAACTAATACGTCTAATTGCCTAAAATAACTATTTAAACTATTGACGACATAAAAAAAACTGTCTAGTTCATTGTACTGCCGAAAATACAAATTTAAACTGTTGACATTAAAAACCTGTCCACCACATTGATATATATTTAACTGTTGACATTAAAAAGCTGTTCAATACATTGATACATATTTAACTGCTGAACGCATAAATTACCTGTTGATACAAATTTAACTGCTGAAGGCATAAATTAACTGTGGAAACATAATTTGAATGCTGAGAGCATAAATTTGCTGTGGAACATAAATCACCCAATTTTGTCATATACTACCAGGAAACACATGTTTTATCGGTCGAATGCTTGTTTTAACTACCAGAGGAATAAACTAATTGTTAAGTACATAAACTATAAAAATTCGCGACAATATTTAACAACTGATGCATAAGTAATTCATTAATAGCATAATTTAACCACTAATTCTTATTTCATCTGTTGAGTACATAGTTTCATGTGTGAATACATTTTTATGCTGTAGAGCACAAATGGACTGTTGTAATATACACAAGTGGTTTCTTAGATATATTAAGCTAAAGAAATAAGCCATTTTTAATTCAGCAACTCTGACATTGAAGCCTTTTCGTTGCTACAAAAATGACGTAAAAAATTGTCTCATCAAATTTATGCACATGTAAAACAAAAACGAATAACAGAACATTTAAACTAAATTTGTGCAACTTTTTTCTTTGCTCGGATTAAGACATCAACATCCACGCATTTACGAAAATGTCAACGGACCAAAATATTACAAGACATAAAATATATTTCTAGTTCAAAACGCTCATTTATATGAAAGAAATATTTTTTAGTAGTCTTTTGTCGTGACGACTTCAAAAAGGGGCATGACCAAGGGGTTGGGATTATGTTATGCGTCTTTATCCTTCTTTCGTCAAATAGAAAAGTGGATTAGACAAAACAACCTTGTTCTGTTCAAAAACATACCTACTCGAGATGAAGTAGATCATGTTAACCTGAGGATAATGAAATTCCATGCTTAAAATATTTTCCCCCCTAAACGAACTCGTTCATCTGCTTTTTCCGGATCCAAATGAAACTGCAAGAATAACATGGTACTACCAACCCAAGGACATCAAGCAATTCCTCAAGCAAGAAAGTCATGAGAAAGGAAATCTTCCTAGTCATATTCTTGATTTTTCAGATTTGATGACATTTTACAAGCGTTGCAAATTTTGCACGGAGTATGATAATTCAAAATGTCAGCATATATTTCCTGTCCACATCATTGCCAAAAATTATTAGAGAAATTAAAAGACAACAAATTCGGAAAACGATTAGCCTCACACACAAACAAACAAACAATACACACTACCATCTCGGCTACAAAATTTTGTGGCGCTGGAAGCACCCGGATACGGAAGTTGCCAATTTCACAGCATAGCGATTTCAATGACTGGATCATCAGATTTTACGTATACATTACGTTGGTTACTTGCGTATGATTATGTTCAGCACGAAAAGTTTTACATGGAATGCTTTCAAGAAATGAAATATTCACCTGAGGACATTCAGACAACAAAAACATACGCCTGTCTAAACAAGCATGGGGCAAATCGGATACATTAATTCTTCTTTCTAGAATTATATCAAGAAGAATTCTTGAGTTACCGTGGAAAAGAAGCACGTCAGTGGAAAAGATGAAGAATTTGTAAAACTTAAACGCATTTATGACATGGTGGAACCCGAAATGGAACTTCATCCACCAATTTATTTGGTTCATCATAATGAAAACCCAGTTTGTTTTCATTTTAGGCCCTTTTTCCCGAAATCGCATCACCATCATGTATCTTGCGAATCCGATCAGGAGTATAGGATTCTTATTAAAAAATCAAGAAATTATTTTGCCTCGAAACTGGATACTGTGGATGCTGCAACAGTTACTGGAACAAACATTGTACCAAGTTCGAATAAACCTATATTGCCTTTCGATCAAAGACGACCATCAGGATTAAAATTCTTGATTCTCAGATTCAAATGAAGAATTGATGATTCAAATTCTAGATTTTTTGGAAATTTCTTTTAGTGAATTCGAAGTGGCTGCTGGCAGCAAAAAAGATAACGCAAAATCTCGACGAACGATTATTGTACATATTTTATCTGCAGGTTTTGCTGCTAAAGCTGCTATTCATTCACCCATGGCCATTGACGATCATAATATTTCAAACTATGAAATTGCTAGCAGCGCAATGCAAGGTCCCAACATGGAAACATCTGAGCTAGAAAATAGCTCAAATAGTAGGCTAGAAGATATTAAGGAATTGAGTAATTTGGAAAGCGAAAGCACAAATGCTGCTGGTGGTGTCGAAGGCATTTCAGTTGAAGGACCACAGCCTTATGGAGAAGTTCGAACATTTGACAAACTACCAACACCAACGGGCGAAATAAAAAGTCTTTCGGAAAAATAAAGATTTTTTACTGATGGAGTTGAGACAAAGGAAATCAGCAATAACCGTGTAACTCCCCAAAATATTCTATCGATTGACTCTAAGCCATCTTTTACAGCAGATATCAAGAAAAAAAGATTTAAATATGGCTTTGGCAACAGCAGCTTGTTATACTGAGACCGAGCAGTTACAAAATACTTATGAGGTTATTGACTGCATTTTGTATCTTCATAATGGAACAGTTGTTAACTCAACGGACCTGAATATAGTGTATGATTCATTCAAAAAAGAAAGGGAAAAAACCAACAAGGAAATCTAGAATATGATAAAAATTTAATTAAAACTTTTGTGTTGCCCGACTTTTTCATGCAAGTAGATCAAGTTTCAAAATGGAATTTCCATGAAATGTCCCAACAACAGGACTACGTTAACTGTGGAGTCTTTGCAATGACAGCAGCTAAAAAAATAATGAACGAAAATCGGTTGAATATTAAGACTCCAAGATCCATGAAACTTCAACGAATGCAATCAAAGAAATCCTAATGACAACTGAAGGTGTTCGACAATTGAAGGCTCAAAAAGCCAAAATTGAGTTCCTTGAAAAGCGTCAGATAGAATTGTTGAAGCAGCAACAATGTGATTAAATGTAAATTCTGTTTTATTTAGACTTTCTCCAACTTTCATCCATTAATGAAATTTTGTGTTACAAGTAAATTCAACGAAAATAAATACTTAAATGTTTGGAAAATTTTCACAAATACTTAAAGTATGGAAAAATAAATTTCTGTTTAAATAATTTTAAATAGATTTCTGTTTAGTAATAATAACACTAGTACAGTCAGATCGATAACCCAGGGTTCCACTTCCGGCTGAGGGACCCTCAAACTTTCTACTTCCAAAATTCAGAGTCATTAATTTGGGAGCTGTAACTTCTACGTCGCTCAATTCAAAAACATGAGAT
>JAQIWN010004655.1:0-10909 GCA_034699025.1 Entomobrya cf. arborea Gr-Col-00668 | reverse complement strand
CTATGTCTACGTAGGCAAGCCGGGATGTTTATTACTTTTAATTAATTACAATGTAACCATTATAATTAAGCACATAAGCAAGATAGTAACACTATTACCTACAGAAATCTACCAAAACCGAACGACATATTTCACAATTTTCTCAACTTGTCCACTGCCAGGAACGGTAAATGATTTCATTGTATTTCAATTTACGTTTCTAAAACCGAAAAATATATATGTATTAAATACGGAGTTGAACTTTAAAATATAAAACTACTCACAAACACATATTTCATTATGCTACACTTCCAGACATTTTTATTGCTTTTACTCAACCAACTTAATATTTCGGCGTCTGAAAGCGCCCAAGAAATTGACATCAATCCTATTTTAGCACCTTTCTCAAACTGCTTACTCCACATTATTGATTTTCAATTATTTGACCTACGGAAATTTCAATCATCTCCACAAAATACCAAAAAAGCTGTTGCACAACAAGCAGATGAGTTTTCTAGTGTTATTCATTATCCCATTATATTAAGTAAATTCGATATTGTCTTAGAAGTTGACTTGTATCCGAAAAAACTTTGCGAAATGGAAGTACGCCATACATTTCCCCTCCAAATCTAATATTGTATAGTTGTGTTTTACAATTATATTTTAATATTTTGCTTACATCGTTAAAATATGGCGAAATGTATTTAAGTGGTGACCTATTGCCAGACAGATTTTTTGACATAATATTTCCAAGAGTAAGATGTCTGCAAAATGATGTTGGGGATTACATAACCAACGAAATGTGTCAATACTCTACGAACGGTGGGTGCCAATCAGTTTCTAAGTTCGGGATTAAATGCAGACACATCCATGGAAAAGCATGGTGTCTACCAAGTTTTGTTGGTAAAAAAGAATAGTAGCGTTGACTTAATAAAATATTGGTCGAACTGTCCTTATCCTGAAACGTCTGCAGTGTCAAATTATTTTACAAAGTTAATTGTTATTATAAGCGATAGTGGGTCTGCATTTTTTCAAGTTTTGGTGGAAAATGGGAAGTTGAATTTGCTGAGTAATGAGTTTACTCTTGCAGGCGCAGATAACTGTATGTACTGCAAAAGCCAGATAATTGAACGACAGATAGATCTCATTAGAAATATCACATCACAAACAATGTGGACAGCATTAAATTTTAATATTGATGGAAAAAGTTTTTACAAAATTCGATATCGCATGGATACATATTTTGCTGAGATTAAACAAAAGCCTACATTTCGCAATTACAAATTGTGGATGACTTCAGACCTTGTCATTCTTTACGAAATGTTTTCAACAAAGTTTGAAGATTATATAATAAAACGATCAAGAGCCGATTACATAGGATATGCGACTTTTGGTAACGTATACTTTCAGCACGAAAATGCCCATCAAATGTCGGTTATCGAGGAAGGTATTGAGTTTCTAACTTGTGGAGGAGTCACACAAGGACTGCTTTCATTAAACGGTTATGTATCAGCATTTGATGGTAGCATTTGACTGTCAATTTTCATAATTATTGTTATAACTAACTTACTATTTAAGTTTATTGGTAATAATAAAAGGTTCACTGCTGATCAGTACACAATGCCTATTTATGCACTACTTGAACAGTCTAGTCGAATTGCAGCAAATGTTAATAAACGAAATCACATTTACTTTCTTTCTGGTGGGTGGGTTCTAGCAGCTTTAGTTCTAGGAAATGCGTATAAAGGTCAAAATATTACAGCCCTAACACAACCATTACCACTTGTAAAGCCCGAGATATTTCAGCACTTAATAAATCAAAACTTTTCGATTTATTGTAAAGCTATTGGAGGTTTTCTTACTCCATTTTTGACTAAATGGGAAAACTGGAGAAGTAGCGAACCGGCAGACACTCCAAAATACTCTGGGAACCTATTACGAAATTTGCTTGCGTCTGCTGAACAAAATAAACTTGTTGACAATTATAGAAAAATTCTAAACGTTGTGAAAAACTTTACCTATAGTGAATGGAAACAGCTTAAAACTAATCAATTCAATATATACATAGAGAAAATACAAAATTGTGAGAAAATAGCATTTATGAGCTGGAGTAGAGATATTAGAGAAAGTGAACTGATGCTTAAAATATACCTGAGGAAAGAAAAGCATCTTTCTCAACTGCAAATCTTGGATATTGTAAGTAGGGGTAAAGAATCAATAATAAAAACAAGAAAAGGATGGAAATTTAATTGGGTTAGCTTACCAATTAAATTTGTCATTTCAAGAATAGCCACAATGGTTGAATCTGGAATTGCTAAGCAATGGTATAATTGGGAATCTTGGAGAAAACAGGGAGTTTATATGAAAGCGTTACTCAAATTTCAAATGAGTGATAGATTTAGAGCACCGAATGTGAATGGAAATATAGCTGTACTCTTTTATGTTCATCTTGTTCTAGTATTTGTATGCTTTTTAGTTTACACGATCGAAATATTTTGTGACACTGGTTATGTATTCGGTTATATTAGTTTTAAGAGACTTTATCATGCATTTAAAGAAATGATCCGTAAGTTTATTTATAAGAAATGAATAAATATGCCTAGATTCACATCAATAAAAACTAATGTATACATGCGATATATTTTAATTCTGATACTCTCTATAAAATTGGGTACATCAACCGCTTATGCGAATAGACTGACTGATCCATATCTTGGAAATGGCTTGAGCTGTTAAATGCTTACCATCATACATACTGCAGTCATGACATGAAATTAAGAAGTATTTTGTCTATATTAAAATGTTTATGTTTGAATCCAGCACCAACCTATTTAAATATGACGTAGGACTAAACATGTAAGCATAGCCATTAGCCCATATATTGTTTCATTTTTTATCAATATGAACCTACATTATTGTGTCGTGTTGCTCTCGGTACATGTTTCGATAAAAAAAACTGTAAACGTATTTGGCTGGATTACTAAAATTGTCTTTTTGTACATATTGAGAAAATCATACTACAAGAACACTGCAATCTGCAATGCTCTAATTTTTTACTACACTACACCTATTTTTCAGGAGGGTGTGAATTCATTAGTATATGTACAATTGATATTTTTAACTTTCCATTGAACAATAACCTTTTCAATGCTGGAATGCACACATCTTAGTATCATAAACGGAAATTATTCATTACAAAGTAGACTTTGGCTTGCTAGATAAACTTTGTCTACTTATTTCATGACGTTATATACAAATGTAATGCAAACCAACATATTTTTCTTTCGACCCCCAAGAGCGACCCAATTTTCTTACCCTTCTTGCGTTTTCGATTTAGGAAAAAAGCTTAAGGTTGACATTATTGACCATATATTACTGCACTGTAACTATTTCCTGATATATGCAAATGCATATCTACATTTCTAGTGTAAAATACTTTGTTGTCTTTTATCCAGGGATTAAGTATAAAGATGCGTACGTAATATGCTACTTTGTAACATGGAATACCTTTGGAAGTTACTGGAAATTGCTAATAAAACGTGTCATTTGTGGAGAAAAAATGACTCATTATCATACCATTTCCATCCCTTCCACTGTCCAGTTCACTTTTTTAATCATTCTAAAATACATGCATCATTATTTTTTAAAGATTTTTCTTTAGTTGTTTGCTTAATCACATATTTTATAGATTCGAAATTTAGACAAAATATTTTTTTTCATTTAAGAAATAAAAATGCCCGTAAATCAAAAAATTAGACCTTTATTTTCTGATAGTAGCAGTGTTAGTGATAGTCCTAAGATTAGTGCTGATAACCCTGAAGAAATAATTTTAAGTAGCTTTAAGATAAAGCCGGCAGGTATTGGCGGTACTAGAAACACGCTTGTTGAGAACGACAGCTTGAGTTCATATTCATGGCCGGAGGAGACATCCCTGCAAAACGCACCACGAAAGCAATCAGGTAAATTAAACAAATTGAAGACAAAAATCATATTTAGTCGATTTATAAAGTGAGATCGTGAATATCATTTATTGCTGTCGTTTTATCTTGTGTAATTCAACTCGAAATTGTATTATCAATGTACTCACAGAAGTGAAAGCAGATGACGGGGCAATACAAGACTTGAAAGGGAACCAGGAAGCAAGACACGTTAAGTTAACTCGAAACAAGGACCATATTGTCATTGATATTGATACTGCTGAGGACACGGAACTGTCTCAGGACCCATCATACATCGAGGCTTACATCAAGTTTATGTACTGGACTTGTATAAGTCCCTTTGATCCAAAAAGAAACATAAGTGATTGTGCTTCTAATTCTTGGATTCGAAAGATACCAAACGTCTTTCAAAAGGTAAGTAATAGTATTTTTATTAAAATTATGACAATTAATTTCCATATTTTCAACAAATAACGAACGGGAACGAGTAACAAACTATGGGGCATGCAATTAGTTAGCTAATAATGCAAAAGATGCATTTCATTAACACGTCGTTCATTTAAAAAATAATTTATTGATGTGAAACAATATGTCATACAACGTACAGTCTTGTTTTCATAATTCACTGCATCGTGGGATTTTATTGATTTAAGCACAGTAAATAAAAGTTTTAAGAAATTTAAGCTTTAGCTTCATTAAATCAATAGTAACTACTATAGAAAAAAATGAAAGCACACATATTACTGAGTAATTAAGCTAAAAAAGATTGTAATACCTGCAATTGAACTGACGTTTCAGGCTTGCTTTGAATCGATTTCTCCTTTTTCGGCAAATCAAACTTGTTGTTTCAAGGCAAGGTTAGCAAAGCAGCAGAAATTTGTACATAATAAGGTGGCAGTACCTCTATTTTTACACATTTCAGGCTAACATATTTACCGAATTGATAATAATTGCTACGTATTAGTATTAGCTTATTCTGCTGATCCTATAGTGATATGTTATGTGTTTAAAGTTCAGTCACACACCACATAAGTTCCACGGAGGGTTAATCAAATAGTTTAGAAAACTAGAAAATAGGGGACAACACGGTGTCCTAATTTAGCATGTACTAGATGTACAGTTATGTGGAAAAATGATACGTTTACAGTTAAATAGCTTGTTAGAGTGGCACTATTTTGTTCTTGTTTCCTCTGTTGTCACACGTACATCAACTATTTCAACTACCAAGTCATTTATGTACGCGTAAAAGTGGATGTCATTTGTCATACAGACATGCAATCATATGAAACATGTCTTCTAATATCAGATGTGCATAATATTTTTCTGACAGGCTAGGTAACTAGTGTTTAACTTGTATATTCATGAAAGTTTTTTTCTCTGTGGAGTAAAGACGCTTTAAAGACACACAAAAGGACATCTATGGGAAAAAATTGCATGCGATCTGGTCAATTTTTTTAGTCAATCATTCAAGCCATCTTTTAATCAAAGCACAATTGTAAGAACCAACTGCTATCGAACAACCCCTTTGTAATAAAGTCATTGTATTGTTTTAATTAAAGCGAAGCGACAGAGATTAAAATCAGTAAGCAATGCTAAGAAGTATTCAGTACAGTTCGGTATGTCAAGACGTCGTTTCACAAATGATGGGGAAAGTGTTTTTAAACATTACAACGCAGCATATTTATGTATAGTATGATGATATTCAAATATGAATTTGTTTTCGACTGTTTATGAAATGCAGATTGGATTTTAATCAGGCATGTTAAATAAACTTCAGACAGATGAGATCTATATGGAAATACTTGGTGATTTAATGTGCTAATGTATTCGTACTGATTTGCACGAGCTTAGGTTATTCAAGTTTATCAGCAGGTGAAGCCATATAAATACAAAAATTTCCCAACAACATCAACCGAAACACTGGATATGACATTAGCCCTTGGTTACCCTTAGCTCTGGATCTCGTGGAATAAAATTAATTTTAATCGTTTTTATCATCCCGTTAATTTACTATCCTAAGATTTTGTGTATTTTTTCAATAATTTTTGATACTCTTGAAAAAGCAGACGGCAAGTCTACAAAAATTTGAGTTATAAATAAAATTCAATCTCTTTAACCATAAAATGAATGACACAGAAATATTTGATTTAGTTTTACCGTACATTCGGGTTTTAGGAACATTCATTCGATTTGAAAGTGGTGTAAATTTAGTTTCATGCTATTGCAAAGCGAATTTTTAAAAGGATTTGTTGGAATATGTTGCAACTTAACTTGTATTTTACAAGAACGCATGTTTTATTCAATGTTTATTTTATATTTTGAGGCAAGTCTAATTGGTTGAACTAGGACAAGAGTATTTGATATGTACATTAAATAAGGAGAGTTAACAAATTAATTTAGTTAAAATGAATTTTAGTAAGTCCCACGTCTGTGAGGCTTAATCAAAAGAGTATCAACTTAAATTTGTGTTATTGGTTGAATCTTGTCAACAGAGATCAGAGGTAACGGGTAGAAGAGTTTCCTTAATATTAAGCAATCTCCTTTTAACTCCAAATAGTTTATTCAAAATAAGACGAATTTGTCGCATTTAAATTTAACTACCACATGGTAAATTTTGATAGCGTGATGAAAAGCAAACAAATGAAAGCATATGAACGTGTTGCGTTCAATTGAGTGTGCTGTTCATTTACTTGAAATTCATTGATCCATAAATACATCTCATGTACTCTTAAATTTATTACTCAATAAAAATTGTTTTACTTGCTGTATTTTAATTTATATTTCAATATAGAATTTTTGGCTTGGCTTAAAAAAGCGACATTAAAAAAACTTTTTATTATTTACAGACATGTTTCGCAGTTACTACAATCATGGCACTTCTGCAAGCATTCTTTTTTGCAAAATACTATATTTTCCTTAATTTTGCATTTGGAAATTTAGAAAATTTTATCACAATGGCGTTTCATATCATGAGTGCAAGTACACAAGTATACTACATTTACTTGTTTGTAATGCTGCAAAACAAAGTGCGCCTAATGCTGAAATGCCACCGAGATCTGAGAGCTTTTCGAAAAAAAACAACAACAGAACCGTCCACGGCCAGTCATACAGCAAAATACGCAATAATTCTGGGATCCATTTCTCTCATTGTATCCCTTGTTGAGACAATTTGGGTGGCCGGAACTAAAGATTGGACGCCTGAGACGACGCTTGAACATCATTGTATTGAAACAGCTGAAGGACTATATCTTTGGAGCTCTACGTATTTCAAAAATTACACTGAGATCAACGAAATACTCGAAAAGTGTGAAAAGGGTTTCACAATTCAGAAATTCATTCTAGGTGGGTTTGGTATACTGATATATTTCTTCAGCAGCGCTCAAATGGAAGCCATTGAAAATCTAATGCTAATGGACGCTGAAACACTCAAAGAAGAAATAATGAATATTGAAGAAAAAATTGGGAGCTCTAAAACTGATGAAAACAATCTGACACTATTGGGATTCCTTCGCAAGGATGGAGAATGGGAGCATATCAAATTGATTATACGTACATCCCGAGCAAATAATGGCACGTTTGACCCTTTGATGAAATACAAACATGTTGACAACCTCATGCTGTTTGTTTTCTTCATGCTAAAAGCTTTCGACGGAGACTTCCCACTGTTTCTGACATTCTGTATGTTGTACAGCATTATAAAGACGTCGTACATGTATCGAATTGCAACTGAAGCATCGACTCTGGTAAAATTACTGAAAACTTGAATAATAGCTAAATGTTAACCAAGCTTATCAATAATGATAAATATTTTTTAATAGAACGACAATGCTGCCGAATGGGTTCGAAGGATTTCTTGGAAAACAGTGGACAAGGAGCTGTTGAAAAGAGTCCCAATTATTTTCAATGAACTCGAGAAAAATCCTGTTGGAATGGGGAACGGACAGTTTACAATCAACGAAAATTTCTTATTTAGAGTCAGTTTAAAATAATTCTGCTACAGTTGAAAAAATATTTAGCCAACGGTTTATCTAATTAATCTGGAATTTGTTGATTTCAGTTTCTTGGATCTGTTGGATCAGTATTTATTCTGCAGGCTCAGTCCAGAGAAGTGAAAACCGAATAAAAGCAGTTCGAGGTAGTTCTAATTGACAAAAAAGGTGAAAAACACAAAATTGTTTTGTTAAATGTGATTATATATTCCATACAAAATTAATATTTGTGATGCAGGCATATATATCGATCTTTGATAAGTTATGTACATATTTTAAACCGTTTAAGCCACATATTTTCTCGGATTTGGTTATTCATGAAAAAGTTTCGGCACTACATCGAAATATTTTTAATAAAATGAGGTAATTGTATGTTGTTAACTACATATGTATCCAATATCAAATAAATTTTTTTGCATATAGTCACAGAGTAAAATTGTAGCACGTTAATAAATAAAGAAAAAATATTATGATTAAATCTTTAATTTAGTGAACAATGCAGATATATTATAGACTTATAAGATTTAAAATAATCGTCGGAATAATATGTTAATATATCAATTAAGAGTAGGTATGTATGTTAAAGCTAAAAATATGACCTATTACAACATTATTAAGATTCAAGCAAAAGCATTTATGATGCTTATAAAATAATCATACTTTTTATGCCGCAAAGTAAGAATTATTTCTAACAATAGTAAATTTTAATTCCAAAATTATCTACTATCTGTTATTGTTTCGGTTATCAATAAATTTCAATGATGGTAATATTTAAATAGGACAGAACGCAATGCAATGCATTCTCCAGCAATGAGTTTTTAAAATAAATTCTATAATGCCTTCTTATTCATGCGTTGAAAATACCTTTGGAGGGTCTGGTCTAATTATTTATCACAATCCTCCTAAGTTTCTCTTTCTGCAATTTTTTCTTTTCGCCATTTCGCATATCTTTCTTTCTCTCTTAATTCGCGTCGCCTATCTTTTTTTGCTCACTTGTCTGAACACGCGTTGAGTATTGATTTATTTAACGTGCTATTGCGGTACAACATAGGCTGATGACATACAATAACAATACGATTCCAGAAACACTGGCAATTAAACAATAATCCCTTAGCCGAAAACAGTTCCATAACCTTTTGAAAAAATAACAGTCATAAACAATTTTTATCATTACAATTTTTACAGATAGATTCATCCAAAATCTAGTGAAAAAATTAAAAATCCGAAAGTACCATAAAGCACCGTTCTGCTATAGTAAATTCTGGAGCGAATGCCATATATATTCTATTAGATAGAATAGAGACCAAGCTTGTAGAATTTTATATTTCCGTGGTCGGGTAAGCTCGGCCTTCCCCTGTGTTAACTTTTGCTTAAAATCATTAACACTTAACTGAAATTCAATTTTATGTGGTAGGCTGCTCGTGGGGTTTCTTAACAAACTTAGCTCCTCACACTGTAGACACAAATTGATGAATTTGTAAGCTTGCTATTCCTATCTTTATAAATATATGGTAAATGTGCTAGCTTTCTTGTGAATGCATATTTTTTCAATAGTCAGGACTTGAAATATAAAACCAGGTTCAAGGTAAGACTAGTAATAAAATATATTCAGTGTTCCCTGATTGCCTTTCAACCAAAAGACCTCAAAGTAAATTTATAAAAATATTGCTCTTTTCAGCTACTTTTCTTTCATATAAAGTTTTTCAAATTATAGTCAATTTCTTACTAGTCTTTATTCAAAGCAAAATATCTTAATTTAATCCTAAAAACTCAATTCAGTTAGATTTTTCTTTATTTTCTCGCACAAAATGTACCGATCAACAAATTTCGATTTGAATCAACTGCAGCCATCTTCTTGGTATCGTTAAACAAAATACATAATTGTGTGAAAACTTTAATTTCTAGCTGGGTTGTCATTCTGTTTTTCCTTTGCTGGGTAAGATATTGATATTATATACTGTGATTACCTGCCTATTAATGTGTCAAACGTTATGCTTTCATAATGCATAAATCGAGTAGTTTCATACATACGTAATTGTTGTGAACCAAGGTTAAATATACCCAGAGATTACATGTGTACTGCATAAAGTTTTATGACACACTAAAATCAGACTATGGACTAGTTGATTGAAGTTTAATTGGTTTTGTGGACGTCAGTGTTTGAGAAAATAAGATTTAACTACTTTCATAATTGAGTTAAATGATAGTCTTGGATTACATTACGATAGCTTTGTTTAGTATCTTAATGACAGCAGTTTTTAAGCATGTTTGACTACTGTTTTTGTTAAATCAACTTTCAGTGCATGTTTATTAGTTCTCTGAAATACAATTGGACTAGAAAACCTTGTTAAATTAATTTCTGAGAAGTTAAAGCTGCAGTTAAGAACGAAATATGATTAACTTCAATGGAGCCGTCTATATAATAACTTTTATTTTGGTTTTTAACTTTTTGGTAATAAACTTTATAACTTACCAAATTTCTTAGCATCTGATATGTAGGAAGTCGATTTGGAAATTATTTTGATAAAAAAACACTTTTTTGTAGATGTCAACCTTTGCGGATAAAGCCAAGGACCAAAAGGAATTCGAGACATACATGGCAAACAAAAAGTATGGACAAAAGAAACCTGACAGCATGAAGAAACAAAAGAATTCAACAAAAAGTAGCTAAATATAAAATGACGGGGGGAATAACTTGCATCATCTCATTATTAATTACTGACTTTTCATATATTTAAGTAATATACTATTTCGAGTTAAATTTTTGCAATCAGAATAAATTATTTCCAGTGGCCCCTTAAATTTTATTTATGAACCGATGTTCTCTGATTTTTGTGTAAGCAACACATTAACAGTGATTCCTCATAAAAACCTGAATTCAAATTTAAAAACATATCACTTGACATTATTTTTATCTTTTTATCCCAAAGACCCTTGTTAGCATAGTAACTAACAAACATAACGTAGACATGTATGGAAATCGACTGATAACTAATTTTTGGA
>JAQIWN010004654.1:0-10910 GCA_034699025.1 Entomobrya cf. arborea Gr-Col-00668 | reverse complement strand
TATCATATAAATAATAGTCAAATACCCACCGTGGTTCCTGTTTGCAATTATGCAAGTGGTAATGATAATATTGTTGTGCATTGTTCGGATTAGATTTAAAAGTACCGACAATGACGATTTTAAAACAATAATAGTCCTGACTGCGGTCATCACAAAAAGCACCTTGTGGGAATCTCGTGATGAGAAAAGATGATGCATTGCTTTTTTGTGCAGAATTCGTTACATGCATCCATTCAATTGGCATCAACAATGTAGTCATTTCATTAGTGAATTTCGTAGTCACTAACACAAAGCCTTTACTCAATATCATTTGCAACCAAATATATATAAAATTGTTGTGGTAATGAAAGGTGGATGAACGCTGTGACTGTCATTAATGTTCGGTTCGGATAACTTCTGTCACTTATGAAATAACACAGGGAGAGAAATGTAACTTAACGTAATTCATTCCTGAAATATTTTCTGTATCTGACTAAATTCAGGATAAAGAAAATGTACAAAAATGGCTAAAAGAAACCAACTTTTAAATAAAAGACTTCATCTTAAAAAGAGATTATCGAAAAAAACTATCATGATAAAAAATATTGAAGTTCCAAACTGAAATTGCGATAGCGCAGTTCATCATTATAAATTGTACATCAGTTCCTTTTTGTAGCCTTATGGCCAATCATATATTTTTAGTACTGACAACTGATTATTTTGATATAATCAGTAAGATGGACAGACAGAGAGTAGAGTATATCTATATTTTATTTAACTACATGCTACCATTACCATTTAGTAAGATTGGCAATGAAAGTATATTTTATAATATAATAATATGTATTTAAATCATGAATTCATTGTTTCGTTCAACATGAAATTACTTGTGAATTGGAATGGAATAGAGTTAAGGGTGAAAACTGTAATTGTGTTGTGATGTGCTTACATCATGAAATTCGTACATTGCACGATAAACTTTTAAGGGGATAATTAATCGTATTGATGAGAACAAGATACAATCAATTGAATGCGATTTTTCTTTCTGTATTTTGCATCATCCCTATTAATATTCCTTTATTACGCCATTGTTGGGTGATTTCACATTTCCAGTTTTTCATTCATTAACACGTTTTTGTGAGCCTGCATTTATCCGACTTTTCTTTCATCAGTACACACAACACATCTCATAGCACCGAGACGACGCAATGAAATGTCACGTAATTATAAGTATTCATAAATCTTATGGAGAAACGTGCATAATTTATGCTTACTAAGTACGAAATGCCAGTTATTTAGTCGTCTGAAAAGCCATTAATGCTCTCATCATGGACACGAATAAGCATCCCATCGTGATCACCTCATCCCGCAATTTGCAGATCCTGTTGTTGTCGTGTCTTGTGCTAGTATAATGGCGAAAAATGGTATGTTCTAGCCCTTCACTAAAATCAGACTAGTACAATATAACACCAGCACCAGCCTTAATATCTTTTTCACATAGCGATTCTCGTTAGTATAGGGCTGCAAATAATCCTTTTTCTCATTTTGCAGGACAAAAGAGCTTGTCAAACCACGTTCCATTTTAATCACATCACTCAAACTCTCTACATAAGTCGGCAAGGCTAACAAGAAGCAGTCCCGCGAAGTCGAAATGTGCTACATAAAGCAAAATTATATATGTAGAATAGCTTTTTGAAATGAGAATAGGTTTTTGCTTTCAGTATGGATCTGCATTAAGCCCTGTCATGTAGGTAGGTTTTAGTCATTCCGCTGGTGCGGTGATTTCAAGGAAGAACATGAAGAAGCTGTTCATAAAGTTCACACATTACTGATTACAGACATTACTATTATTACCATATTATCAACGGCTATTACCGTTGTCATTTAAGTTATATGTATAGTAGTTCAGTTAATTTTTGCAGTGGTTTGATTTCAAGCTAGAACATGCATATTTTTAAATATGTAGTCTTTTTGGTAAGCAGTAGCGGGTTGAGGTTCGGTAAAACTTTTGCGAACTGTTGGAAAACGGTTTCCGTTTTCTGCATTTTGATAATGCTAAAATTATCATGCAATTGTTAACACGATAAATCATTAAACAATAGAAAAAATCTTAATTATTTGGTAACTCACTTTCAAGATGATCATGATCATATTTCTAGCACCTAGGGAACTCATCAAGTCAATATTTAGTCACTTTCATTTTATATTGTACCGGAGTCGTCTAAAAGTAAAATCATGCACAAGCTTAGAACGAGAGTTCATTTAAAATGTTTTCGATGCAAATGCTATTTCCTACTTTTACTGTTAAATATGGTAATATTCTTTTTGCTTGTTTCATGCCTGAGTTGTCAGTTGTGGAGGTACTTTTTGGCGATATTGTACGAATAACATGAAGGCTTAACGGTAGGTTGACAAACGAAGTCGAATCGAATGTATTTAACGTATATTGTAGATAATCAGGTTGATTAAAGCAACTCAACTGTTAAATTGCTTTCCAAAAAGGTTTTTTACTTTCGCAACCTATGCACTGCCTTGGCTATAAGTAGCTGAAGTAATTACAGTTTGATATTGGAACTGAATGAATTCCATCCAAGATGCTTTTTATCAAAGGCTCGATATAAGATATTTTTATTTAAGGTTTGTAAGAAATTTGTGCAAATATACATATCTTGGAACACTTTCACCGATTTTTATTTCGTAGATGAACGATGTCATGTGCATTTACTCCTTTTCTTGCGTATATTCTGATAAGACGAACACTTGTATTCTGTATCTGTATATTTAATGTAAATACAAAGAAACTACTTTCGTTAGTTTCAAAAACAAATATGCAACAAGAAAATCAACTTACCAGTATTCGCCAAATTAAAAGTAAAATATCTTGGGAATTCTTATTTACTATTCCCAATTCTTAAGTAGTTCGAAATTACTAAAGGGCTTTAAGAGGACTGCAACTACTACTACAACCTGTACTTCATAAACTTTCAGGATGTTAGCGTTAATTTGAATTTTGAAATAAGAGGTCCCTCAATAAACTAAGGTCTTATATAAACATTAGAGAGTAAAAGTTCAAGGAAAATTTATTTTCAATTCACTGTCACTTACCCCAAATAAAACTTGAAGTCACAAAATTATGTTTGTTTAGTAAACACTAAGGAATAAAATGCATATGTACATCTTAACAAAGCGTTATGCATGCATGTGCTTTGACACATTAATAAGGTAAAACCATTGATAAACATTCATCAAGCATTTAATATGAATCTAATAATTCCACTAAAATCCCGTGTGATACGTTATTACATTTAATATGAATTGAAGCAATCTTGTTATTGGAATAAAAATCATGTTGACGACTGGTAAATTGTGTAGGAAGCTTTCACTTACGACATCACTTTTCCAAAATACTTATTATAAAACGGGACTAAAGAAACTTCCGATTAAAAATATTCCTTTCCCTTTTCGTCTATATAATGAAAGCAAAATCAGTTCAAATGTTTACACAGCGATTCCACGAAAGAGAAAATCCTACAAAATTTATGAAGAAATTGAACCTTTAGGTTCTATTAGTAAGACGGGTTGACGAGTATGACAGAGAAAGTTATGGAACTCACAGTGTCAACACTAAAGGCTTAGTTGAGTAATGAATTCTCTGAAAGTCACGACAAAACGGTTCTGAAATTTCAACGAAGGTTTATTACGCAGCTGAACTCTCAAATGATTCTGTTTTCTTTTGTTCAATCGAGTACATACTCAATCAAAAACGTGTGGGCCGAATTGTATATAAAGTTACCTTAGACTTTTAGACTGAAGGGTAAAACAGTATGAATTCTTAGTGCCTATCAAGGTCAATGTTCCAAACGCAGTTGATCAATTACTGGATCTAAACGTAAACATGGAGTTATTTGTCGAATCTATGAAGAGTTATGGCAGTTGATACTTTTTGTTAGTGTCATTAAGCCTTCTTCATTATCTGCTAGTTGGAAAATAAATACTTTTGTTATCTTTAAGCCTGTTTTTCTAAATTATCAACTTAAAATAGCAATCAATGTAAAAAAAATAATGTGTATGCTGAAGTCTGCAGATATAAAAATGATACCTAGTCTTTAAAATGAGGTTGCGAGTTGTATCTTCGACTCAATATCGACATCATTGAATTGCTTTGAATGTTAGATCTACAGCAATGTCAGAGGTATTGAAATTACCGATGTGCACTTTTTTTATTGAGCTTGTACATGACCTGAAGTTTATAATAAACAAGTCTTTGTAAAGTTTGTAATGTAGAAAGTTCAAAGACAAACTACAATTGATTTTGTTGGATCGTTTAATGTTCTTCCGTAACATAACGGATAAAATTTCATAGCTCCCATTTCTACAATATTGACTTAATGTTGCAAAGTAAAGCATCAAAGGTAAAAGGAAAGCGTACGCGTTTTTTTTTTGCTCAAAATGCATACATTTATCACAAAGCGTGGGCATAAAAATAACAAGAGCCATGCCCTTTGATCTTTATTCAAACAATATGGGATGATCCTAGTGCTTACACTACAATTCATGATGAGATGAGAATGAAAATGGCTGTGATAGTAATAACGATAAAATGAAGGTGCCACCCTCACGAAATCAACCTATGAGTTGTATAAAAATGGGCGCAAACCTACACAATAAATACGTGTATAAAGTAATGATACGATAAGAGGTCTTTTGTTCTGTTTTATTTATGCATCATTCCCGCCTTAACAAGCCAAAATCAAACAGTAAGAAAGTACAAAAAACCAAAAGATTTTTTTTTCTAATGAGGCAATAGAACACAATACGTTTTTATCATCCGGGTTACAGGTCATTATCATGATAGAAATAATTACACTCAATACTCAAACATGTAGCCGCATCGGCACTCGACACACAAGAATGTTGTGCTGTATGAAAAAAAGTTTGATATTGATGTGATCAATGCTGTACCCTACTTCTGTTTCAAAAGCTCGTTAACGAATCTTTAAAATTAAAGGAACAATTACTTACTTTTGAGAAGAACGTCAGATCTGGAATCTAAAAAAGAAAAAAAGGCTTATGGTAAAATTATTGGGACGAGCTGGGTCGACTAAAAGTTCGGATGGACTACAGTCCTACGGTATATTCCATTAGAATACATCTTATTCGGATATCTCACTCAAATACACACGCTTGTAAATAATATTCAGAAGGTACAGCGTACCTAATAATATTTTTATTCCAATATAAATTGCATTTCTCAATTTGGAGTTATATCCAATGTAATTATTATATTATTACTTATCTCGTACACATATTAGTATGTTTCATTTGTAGCTCCCAAGCACGATTATGACACGAAAAGAATGAGATGAAGGAAGCGCGTAGAAAAATGGAGGAGAAGCAGAATTCTAACTGAATAGCGAAACGAATGATTTTCTTTCCGATGTGGGATTCAAAGTTATTGCACGCATTAGCAGCATTACATAACAGCTATCATCACGTTTTTCGTCGACCATACCTGTCCAAGACTTTCCTTTCGGCTGTACACTGTACACAATAGTGGTCGTTTACTTGGAATATGTGTAGGAAGATTAGTTTCACAAAAAAGTACATAATCAAAGATCAGTTGCAGACGGTAACCATAAAATTCAAGGAGAAAGCTATTGTTTCAAACAAATTGAGCAATCATCTAAAAATGTGGAAAATACAAAAGATATCACTTAAAGTATCATACGTGAGTAGCTTTTATTTATTTGATAGCATACATTATACATTTTCAAGAAGTTATGAGGATCTTTTTGTCTGAAATTTATGTCTCGCCAAAACGTATAAAAAAGTCTGCAATCACGTTGCATAAAATATTCACGGCCGTGTTTTATTGGTTCTCAATGCTACCCGTATAACTGTTTTTGTCTTAAAAGTGGTGCTCTTATAATACGAGGATGGATGGCTATGAATCCACTAAATTACAAGTTTTCCTCTTTGGTCATTCATGTGAACCACAATTATTTAGATGAACCTATTACCTTGGGACAATGAATCTACGACTTGGATTTTCTGACTAGCATTTTCAGGGAAGAGATAATTATATATAGAGAATTGTAAAATGAAATCTCTTGATAAATACGCTTACACAATTATTGGTGCTGAAAAAGATTTTCCTGGAACGTTTCAGAGACTCTTCGCACGTATTTGGAAGGAACAACTAATAAAAATATCTGCAAATGTCAGCATTTTGTCTAAGTATTTCGACCTTACATCACATCCTACATTCGCTTCTTATCATCATCATTTCACGGACATTTCGCATTAGGAGATAGTTTTGATCATGGTAGTCAGCTAATTAATGGAATATGCTATTTGAATGTGTAAAATTTGACTAAAAGGCAAAGATTACAGAGTATTATCACCACATATCCGTTTTGTATCCGTATTATTCTCATTCGTCAATAACTTAAAAGATTGCGTTTTATCATACATTCTTCTAAAAAATATAGGAAGATCTATTACTAGAGAAAGACTCAAATAAGTCCAACCAACACCCTAAATAACATCATGCCACCATCTGATCCGGATTTAAAATTCATAAAGCCAAGCTTCAAATCTGTAATCTCAAATAATACAAAACCAGCAACCATTACTAAATAGTGGATTCCCTACGCACACATGCACTTTTACGTCGAGAAGAGGAAACCGCTAGCCAAGGAAAATGTTTGTAAAGGAAATGATTTTCGTTTCGTCATGAACATGTCGTTTTAGTGAATAGACTTGGTTTCATTTTCCTAAATGTACATTTCCATTCACAAACTATAATCATTACTCACACAAAAAAATGCTTTTCATTAGAACTTACACTACTGCATCGTTTATAGTATGTTTCCATCACTTAGTTCTTGGTTTGGTATGTTTGCGGTGACTTAAGTTCCACATTCTGTTGTGAATAACTGGTCAAAACTTTACGAATTGAATTAACAAACAAGTTAAGAAAGGGTGACAAGTTACAATACTATGAAGTCTTACTTTAATGAGCATGTACAGCTGAAATTGTAAATTATATGGAAATATACTATCGTCAAGCTAAAGCGTGTAAATTGTAATTAAATATGTACTACATTTTACAATACAAGAAAACATTTTAACTTCCATGTAATATAATATTCTCAATCTCAACCCGACATAGACACAAAGCAAAGGTACTAACTACTTGCTTGATACTCGGAAATAAAACAACTAAAATGTTTCATGCTCAAAAAGTTTGCACTGTACACTATTTTTACATTAGGTTACCAACCACCAAATTACCATGTGTGTACAATGTTTCATACGTATTTTTCTGTCAGTTATTACAAAATATCATTTAATCAGAACACCAACTAACACCATTTTTACGTTGTATTCTTTCTCAAACCGTAAGAAAATATACTTTTTCAAAAGTTTTGCTTAAAAAGAGTCATATAACAATACTAATGATGTTTAAGTAACAGTATCTATATCATCCTCAACAGAAATTGCAATATCATCATTTTCATCATCCATATAATCAACTTATCCATCCATATTTTATACGCTTATACATATAAATATTCTAAAGGAAGCTTAGGCATCGGGAAAATTAAAGGATAAGCTTCATATTATTAATAAATAATATTTATATTAGATACCTACATATACGCTTAGGATTTTTACAATGTATGAAATATGAGAAAAGGAAAGAAAAACTTAAAAGAAAATTTCGAGTTGCAAATAGAGAGCCAACTAGTGCAGGTATATTATTAACAACATCTTCACTTCACAACCATATTATCACTCTGCCACCAGCACCACCATCACATCAGCATTTACACGAGTAGTGTGGCAACGGCAACGCAGCGTCGTCATCATACCATCAAAGCTGATATTTAGTAAAACTACCAGCGTAGTAAAGATGTACAACGAAAAATAGTCCTAACTCATACTATATAGCATTAAGCCATTTCTGCTGAGGGCTTCAGTATTCTCTAAGCCATCCTCTGGTTTGGTTCAGTTCACTCACGTAGTCAATCCACACTAACTTTAACAACAAAACAGCACTCAAATAGTAATATGCTGAGCTTGAAGCCTACTATTATCATAATGTGTGTATCTCCTCTTTCCATTTAATGCTTAGTGCAAAAACTGCGAAAGGAAATCATTTCTACTTGATGCTCTTCAACGAGCAAACAATCTCATACTCGAGAAAAAACTGTGTATTGGTTAGTGTTTTGCAGTTTTTTTCCTTCTAGTCTTTCTGTAAAAAGTGTGGTGGTGATGCTCTTATATTAATGCTGGCAAAAAAATCTAAAGGATTTTAAAAAAGCAGCGGTATCAGCAGAAACGTCTACTATAGGTAATATACAAAATATATGTATTTCACCCTTTAGTATTTTTGATAGAAATCTTTATACTTGGGATCTGCACGTTTGTTGGGTTTTCTGTCTCTTTTTATTTTCCACTATCTATCTCCGTAGACAAGACACTCTCGCATTCGCTTTTTCCTTTGCGAAAAGGTGCAGCTAATATTGCCACGCTTAGTCGTGCTGTAGCTTTTGGTTGTGTTAGTTTGTGTTTGAGTTTAAGTTGCGGGTTGCTGATGGGATCTTGCATGATGGGCCCTACTGCCATGCCAGAGAGAACTCACAACTTGTTACAACATTTTCGAATTAAGAAACGAAAAACGTAAATTTGCCAAAGCTGTGCTTGTAGTTTAGCTGTATGGTCATCACATCAATTCTGTATTATTATAATAATAAGCAACATCTCAGCAGCGGTCTTTTCTTATTCACGACTTGAACTCTTCAAAAAAAAAGACGGGACGGCACCACCACCGCCACTATCACGTTATTACTCTGCTATTATTATCATCAGCAGTAAAGAAACAAGGAAGTTCAAGTTCGTTCGTCCACTCCGTTATAATCTTCATCCTAACATTATCAAGTTATTATCTCAACTCCTTTAGCATTTTAGTTCACAACAACTACAGAAACACAAGAGGCAAGTTGAAAAATATAGATATGTAGGTATACGTATTATAATGTTTGCATATACAAAATGAGAAACGTGTATGCAAACATAATTGTAAATTGTAATATATGTACATTTATCTTTTTTTGAAAATTCACATATTAGATACACATAGGTACGTATAGACATGTGTAACTAGCACATTTAATACAATGGTCAATGATGGTGCTAAAAGCCAGCAAAGCGGTTTCAAACCTACTAACACCCTCTCAACTAAACTAGCTTCACAAGTTGTTATTATAATGAAAAAAGTACTGGTTTTTATGTTTCTTTGTTGGTGGCTTAAAATCTTCCGTGTTAATTACGCTGTCTATACAAATCAATCCGCACATCAATCAGTCAACTCTGATTACATTCGATCTTTATTGAGATAGTACACGCACAAGCTGTCTTTCAAAAAATGTATGCCGAAATAAGTGGGTGATCAGATCGGCTAACTATCAAATTCATTTTTTATGCATATTATAGTAAACAGTATATTTATGTACATAATTTTGCCATTACAATGTGTCTATCTGATTTAATGTAAATTTGAATGAGTGAACTGAAGTTATTCTGTGCCAGGTTTCCTTTGCAAAAAGCTTTGGTCTTTTCCTGTCATGTCACTAGGTAGTGAGTATTTTTATTACAAAAAAAGACAGGCACAATCTCATAAACTTCCCTCTTATCTGATGATATAGACAATTTGTACTCAAAATGAAATTGGTCTTCTTCTGATACAATTCACGATAAAGAAATATATTTTAGTTCTTAAATTAACATTCAAAAGCGTTCGTAAACAAAAGGTCGATTGTTTTCTTTTGAAAAATATCTCAATTGTTATATTTTTGTGTTGGACTCATACTCATTTTTTATCATGTTCACATCTCAGAATTGTATGATGACCTGAATTAATCCCAATCATAACTAGCGCTTTGAAAGAGAGGCATGTATCTCTGTAATGATTTTTATACAATGCATAGAAACACTACCAAGAACCCATTACTTAAGTCACAAACGCAACCAGTTTCATGGTACCTTTTCTAAAAGATAAATAAGTAAAATCTCTTCTCAGCAAAAACTACATAGAACAAGCTGTGTCAATTACCATCGAATCACGTTTTGAGCTACAAAATAATTTTAACAAATTTGTAACGTCCACTACTCGAGATACTTCTTTAAATGTGTACCATGTCGTTTGTCGATGTGAATACACACATCTGTGAAAAAAGAAGACCAAACAACATACCATAGCACAACACTGTTTTCAAGCGAACTGCTCTCACAAAAGCAGCAGGATTAATTATTTCATAAGAAGTGTATGAACAAGCGGGTTCATGCATAAATAAGCAGGAAAGGAAGTAAGAAAAAAAGTGACTGTGTGTAACTTTATTCTGAGAACTTTCTTACAATTAGATTCTCTTCACTATTGCCTTCTTTTCTTAGCCTTAATATAGCTGTAGACTTTTTATCAATTCATCATCAAAGAGAGCACCATACACAAAATAATAATGTAATAAAATAAAAGCGAATGGTAAGAGTAACTTTACTCGACCGACGACGACATCATCACAAGCTGTACAACGAAATATTTGAAGACGTGCTCCGTGCTCTTCACATTGTGCAAATAAAAGATGTACATAAAAAACGGCAGCTAAGCTACAGTAGCATTTCAAAACAAGTATATGGCTACAGAGAATCTTCTTTAAATCGTACACTTGTTCAAGTTGTTGGTAAGTTTTCCAGAAAAGTACAAAAGGAAGCAAAAGAAAGACATACTCCACCGAGACAAATAAGTGCATAAAAGTACACACACAAGAGAGAGGAGTTGAGTTTGAGTTGTGTTTTTGGAATAAGAAAATTGTATAACTGACGCTTTTGTACATACATAGAAGAAATTCTATAAAAGTTAGCTTTAA
>JAQIWN010004653.1:0-10910 GCA_034699025.1 Entomobrya cf. arborea Gr-Col-00668 | reverse complement strand
ATCATCATGCATAGTTTAAAGGAAGTATAGTTATAATACTGATACGATGTAGTATTTGCTTGCATGAATAAAAGATTCCTTACTGAATGAATATAATCATAGTCGAAGCAACTGAGAGGATAGGAGGGTCGTGAAGAAGATGACAATCATCTCTTGTAGTTCAGCTGCTTGTTAGTATGGTGTCCGTATACCTTGATACTCGTGTCGTGTCCTTCATTCAAGTGTAGTTGATAGTGTAATGTGTCAAGTTTCATAGAAAGGCTGGACTTTTCACACGCTAAAAGTAAAATGCTACACAAAGTACCCACCCACCATGATAACATTCTCCTCTGTTGTACTTCCGCTGCACCATATTTTCCAAGAATAGTTAGTGAGGGCATTGGCTATGCATCTTATTACCATGCTTCACATGACACTACCTTATGTGCGATGTACAACACTTGTGGGAATTAGAACTGAAAAAAATATGCAATGCAGTCTAAAAAATGAGAATGAGGTCCTTTTCCAGGGAAGAGGAAAGGGCATGCTAAATGGGAATAACCACCTCTGCCTGCCAAAGGCACGGCGTAATTTAACACCGCAACATCCAGGAAGTTTGCAGTGCATTCTCATTCATAATTCATTATTACAACGCTAAAAATTCGTTCTGCAGCCTGCATACTGCATAAAAATCAACTTTCAAGCTGTACTCTACTCTACCACTAAATTAAACTTAAATATACAAATTTACATAGTGTAATTGACTCGATACATACAAACAAAATAATCTGTTTAATTTATGCAAGGAATTTCATCTTTCATTATTACTATCCTGAAAGCAACATTGCTGTGCTGAACTTATATAACTATCTGCATATCCTTCAGACAAATTGCGCCAATAGAAAAGAAGAAAGTGAAAGTAAGGTAATGAGTAATGATTTCACTACAAGGCAATGACTAAAAATAGTTGAAATTACATAAGTTTAGCCAATTAGGTATTACCCACCATGAACCCACCCAAATACTTTGTGTAGATGAAAATTCAAATGACAAGGTGATTAGAGGACCAGCGAGAGGATAAAGACGCAATATCCACTCCCAAGAAACTGTACAAATATTAAGAAAATCGAACAGGATGTTCATCGTTGTCATCATCGTTGTGAAAATACCAATAGTACTACTCTACAACTACTACCACTAACTCATGTAATACTTTATGGGTCCATATGTGTTTTCATCACCATTTCACTTTCTCTCTACACTTTTTTTCTGATATGGTGATGGAACGTGATGAGATGACGCAATTCCTCTCATTTTTGAAACGATGATGGTGGTTTGTGGAATGGTGATAGTTGATGATGATGTTGGTTTTTTTTGCTCGTTGCCCTCTTTAAATTTTCTCATCATCTCATGTACTTTCACCACTCATCTAACCAAACCAGACTACCGAATTGGATGATGAGACCGTTACCATTAAAAACCAGACTAAAAAGTTTAATCTTTTAGCTCTTTTGCAGCATATTATGAATATGAATATATTTGGATGATGTACTACTCTGCATCCATGATCTACAACTTACACATCCATTCATTCATCATCTTCACATCGTCTTATGTTTTTACATGCTCTTCACTATAAAACTTAACATCTTTATTATTACCGAGCTGTGCTACTACTATAACCACAACGGTTTATCCTTGAATGCTCTCTAGCTGTAAAATGGCTCATCCTACTAACACTGGTTATCAGTATGCTACTGTTTTTTTATGATCTGGACTGGAATGGCCCAATGTAATATTTTATGGCTCGTCGTTGGTGGTTTGGCTTGTCTCTCACTGCACACATCATCATAATAATGGCTTATATTATATGCGTCCATCCACTTCTCATATCCTCAGGTTTTTGTTCATTTTTTTCCTTCTGGAAAGACCAGCATTGCGAAATAACTTCATGGGTCACCGCGCGGGTAATCTAGTATTTTTTTCTTTGCAATATGAAAACAATGTACATATGCATATTTTATGTTATAAACTAAGGCTTTTCATTTTCAGTGATAATGTCTTTGTACTTCATCCTCGTTTCGGATCAGCAACCTAAACTAGGGTAGAGGGCAAATAGGTTATGACATCCATTTTTTTGCACAAAACCTAATTTACGTCTAAAACGTTAATATTCATCCTCAGCTTGTTCTGTGCCACACGAAAGTTTGCATCGAAAATATAATTTGATTCTCTATGCACATAATATGTAGATATATGTATCGTAAACCTTTAAAAGAGACAAAAATTTAGTAAAGAAAGATAAATAAACAGAATGTGTACAGAGAAATCGACGGGTTTGAACCAAATTTAAATTAATTTGCATATTTATGAATTAAAAACGAAATAAAAAGAAGTTTAGGAGAAAGTTGTCCTGGAATGGAAACCTGTAGGTGTGTAACAGACATCAAGGCATGGCTCAATACTATCAAGGAAAAAATCTGTACAGTGTATTTTAAAACGATAGATAATAATTATGGATCGTACAAAATTAGAGCTTTTGAACTAAAAAAGAGTAAAAAAGGTCAATAACTTATAAAATTACAAGTGACAACTGAATAGCTTAAAGTGGAACAAAAATTAGAAATTCCTTGAAAATATATCGTCCAAATACCATGTATACAAGGAGTTTGAATTTGAAAGGATATATGATTGTTTTTTATCTTTACTCCAAGCATGTATATGTTTCTAGCTTAAAAAAAGTAAATTTAAGATTGATCAGACCAGTTGTAAAATGTATGGTTAAAAATGTATTAACTTAAGGTGATACAATAAATTCACAAGCAAGAAATAAATCAATATATTATACATCCTTGTCATTTACGTCATCATGTGTAAAAGCCGTTTTGCCTCTTTTTAATGAAAAATACGTACAGTGCAGCTTAATGAATAAAAAATGTCGCAATAATGCCAATCAAGTGTACCTAGATTTTATATACTTACCCAACATACGTCTTTTATACTATTTGCAAACTTTGCAAAAATGCATGCATATCCAAATTGAATGAGTGTAATTTCGCGATAAGCCTACAATTATTGCCTTTTGTTACTACTGCCATTTACTTTTTTCTACTTCTTTCTTCAATGAAAGTAAATAGCTGCAAGCTTTTTTCCCTTCTACTCCCTAAGTTTTTTTTTTTTTTGTTGACAGCAATTTCTAGTCACAAGTCAAGAGCGACAATGAAGAATTGAACGAGTTCTTTGGTGAATGAGCTTTTGTGAAAATTAACTTGAATACTGCGACGCAATCTTCCATTTTTTATTTCCTGAGTTGAGTTGACTGTCGTCGTCTTGAATGATCGCGTATGGGAGCATTATAAATTTATTTGAATGGTGTGTTTTGTACGTAAAGTACATTGTATGTATGTAGAATGTAGATGCATGTAAATTGAAAGCACACACAAGTCTTATCGTTTTACGATCATTATAACATTTTTCCTAATAAAAAGCAATAACATAATGTCATACACACAGAAAAGTCAACAAAGCAATATTGCCGAAAAACACCTACGCCATTTTTCCTATTTAAAGAAATTCGAGTCGTGCTGTGCTTCTTTGCTGTAATGTTCATCACATTCATCAGTTACCTATGTGTACTCTGCAAAAACAGCCTTATAGAGTCCGCTGTGTTTTTTTTTCAAAAAAAAAAAAAAAAAAAATGATGATGAAAGGGGGAAACGTGCTGTAAATTTGATTTTATATTTAGGTTAAAAACACTCAAGATTTTTTTTCTGCTGAAGAATGACGCGCGATTAGAATACGAAATCAAAGCATTTGTTGGCAGAGGCACTCACTCGGTTACCATATATATTGTATTGTATGAGCCAATGAAATAGTTACGACACAACACAACCAAGATGAAAAACCGACAAGGTGAAATAAAGGTGTTTTGCTTTTCTTTTGTTAGGGAAAAGAAAGCTGTAGACTTTACTCTTGTGTGTATACGTATGAGAAAGAGAGAGAGGGAGATGTGATGTTTACTGAACAGAAGCGGATGTGGGTTTGTTGAGGCTTTTCCTTTATTGAATTAGGGTTCTGATTATGTTTCCTTTTTTTCTTGGAAAAATCTTCCTGTCTAGTGGCCCCCGACAAACTAGCTCTTTTGCTTTATAATAATTTATACACATTTATGTACCTACATTTGTAGATATTTTATGCGTATATTCATACAGTACGTGTGAAACCCAGTGCCAAAAGAAGAATGATGATGATGACAAAAGACTTATAGTGATTTGTATAGAGTATTGTTTATAATACTTTTGTGTGTGTTTTTATCCTATTTGCAGATCTCATGGATCCGAAGACGAGATTGGCATATCTTGAGCACGGGGAAGACAACGTACACAAATGACGAGAGATTTCACGTGCTCCACACAGATGGTTCGGATGACTGGACGCTTCAGATTAAATTTGTGCAGAAACGGGACAATGGAACGTACGAGTGTCAGGTAAAGTGCCAAAACTTTATTGTCTCCTTTTTTATTTAACATCCCAGCATTGTTATCAGACGAGAGACACTTTATTTTGCACAAGAGAAAAAGGTCAATCTCGGTGAATTGTCGTAAGGAGAAATCTTTGAGAGTTTTTTTTCTTTCTCCTTTTTTATCATTCAACCCGTTATCACCATCAATATAATCTTGTTAGCTTCCTAACAAGTGTGTATGTACATAAAAACTTGCAATGAAAATATTTTCCACTTATATTTCAAATCCATCCTATTATTCTCTATCAACAACAAAATGTAAGATTCCTACTGAAAGAAATATTTGCGGCACGTGAATAAAATCAAATTTATTCTTTATTCTTTGATGTTTTTGGTGCGTAGTGCGTACACGCAATTTTAAGCTATAATAACTCTGTATATTCAAATAATATTATGAATATGATTCCTCCATCATCATAACATGCGGGCAGGTGAATGTCCTCATTTCAAAGCGATCATAAAAATTTGTTTTCATAAAAAACTAGAAAAAGAAATGTTTCCGTTTCTTTTCATTTTGCCCGTTTATTTGCACGAAAGTAAAACTTTCTTAAAATTGCTCGCTATCACTACTACTATCTATTTGTATAAACATTTGCCTAGGATAAGAATGATATGTTGACGAAGCTCTCGTAATAGAATGTAGGGTCCTTGAAAAACTCTTTTGTTAGTACGATGCTGATGCCACACGACGATGATGATGGTGAAATAAACCTGTCGCGGTCGTAAATGGAAAAGAACGCATAAAATGAAAGCAGCTAGCATTTCAGCAAGTTGCAGTATGTACAGAAAAGTACGCTGCTGGATTGGATTCTCACTCTGGTATATTTACTGGCGGCAATGGTAGTGGTGAAAGTTGAGAGAGGAAAAATGTACCGGCACTTTTCACTCACACCCTCACATATGCCGCACCTCAACTCAATCTCACAAGCTTTTCCTTTTATCATATTTTTTTCTCTCTCGAGGAACAAGAGTTCATACCCTCTTTTCTCTACTTATCAACTAGTGACATAAGTGTGTGTACAGTACACATAACATATCGCACCGTCAAAAGAAGAAGAAAGAGGATAATATATTTTTTGACGGTGATGATAATGATGACGTAATGTAATGCAATGCAAACAAATCCAAAATGCTTCTTCTCCTCTCGTCTCATCATCTCGCATAGAATGAGGTATTAATATAAATGGCAATGCCATACACATTCCACCACCACCGCCATGCCACCCTCAACACCACACGCATCCAAGAATTGCAATGTTAAGAGCACTATTCCCATCCACGAGTCCTTTAGAAGCTTCAGATATCCAATCTATTCATATCCACGTGCCTCTCATGATTCACTTGTCCTACACAACACAGTCAATAGCTCTCCTATCATAGGTAATAAATGGCGGTGTTATGCTGGTATGCATATTATGCAGCAAACGAGCTCCCTATATCATTTATCTAATATCGTTTTTCTCATTTTCCCATCAAATTTTTTGTAGAAAAAAAAACGGAAAAACGATTTACATTTCAGTATTTTTTTCTGTAGATTCCTTTGAGAAGTGGAAGTTTACTACTCAATTTTTATAAACTTCCAGTTCCCTCTAGAATATTATAAAATACGAGCAGTTCTTTTTGATGATGGAGATGATCGTGAATAAAAAAACCTTGAAACAAGAAAGAACTCAATTTGATGACTGGTTATCTTTATAAATAAACCCATACATTTTCATTTTCATCATCATGATCATAAAATATACTTCTTGGATGATAACTCCAAACGATAATATTTTTCAAAAACATATTTTACTTTCGTTTACCCATTTCGATCAAGAGAAACTCAAAATATGTTTTTCTCTACCAAAAGACTTCCTTTCTCAGTATAAACTCTCAGTTTTACTTAAACTATACGAAATGGTGAAAAAGAGAAAATGAGTTGCATGTAAAACAAGTAGGAGTAAAAGTTTCCGAATGCAAAGGAAAAAGACATACGTTTTGTTTGGAGTTAAAAACGAGTGAAAAATATGTGGATGTTACATATCTTGTGCGTGAAAGAGGAAAAGAGAAAGTGTGAGAATTTCCGTGGCAGGTAGAAGGAGGAAGAGTGAGTTGTTGTGGAAAAGCACGCAATGCAAAACGCACAAATAAACTATACCAAACTTTTAACCCGTCGAGAGTTTATTGGGCTGGCTGGTGGTGTTGTTGCATTCACCTTTGCGATGGGTTTGTGTGAAGAGCGCTCTCCTGAAGTCTAAAATTTATAAGAAAATAGTGGAAATAATTTTGCATGGGGAAATATTATGCGTTTTGTTGCATTTACAAAATATAAATAGAAAGAAATATTCAGCATACGCAAAAGGCACTTTTAAAGCTGGAGGTATATATTTTCAAAGTTTATCCGAGCAAAAGATAAAACGCGTTAAAAAATTTCATCTAAACTTTCACTATTTTTTCCGGTTTTTGAATTGTTCTGTTGCACAGGTTTATATTAAAAATGATGAAAACGAATGGCGATTGCTGTCGTTTTTTCTATGTTCAGAAAAAAAAACATTCTGAATGTTTTGTATAAAAATGTTTGGTGCAATACTATTTGAGTTGCTGCATGCTACGAGTTTTTTTACGTGGGTGGATAAGAAAAACCCTTAAAAAATAAAATAAAAAGAGAAAATTTTATTCTAGGATTCATGCATCCGTGGTCGTTTTATATTTCTTGTTGCATGATATTTCTTGAGGGCTATTCCCATTTCCCTTTTTATCATTTTTATTGAAGAGAAAACAGAAGGAGATGAAATGAGTGAGCGAAACGCATTTCCGTAATACCACATTTTACATGGATGGTTGAATACGTAATAAAAGCGACTGATGTACGCTCCGAGTGACTTTGGTAGTTACGTTATAATGAAAAGGAATTTTGCGTAATACATCAAAACTATTCAGGATGATGATGATTATCATTATATGGTGGTCCATTCAAAGAAAATCATTTTCTTCTCATCATTTTTAAAAAAGTAGGTACTATTCCTCGTATTACTGATTTGCATTTTGTTTCATTTTATTTCGACGAGAGGTTTGTGTTTTCAACTTTTATAGAAAATCCTTTTACAAATGTATTAGTTTTTCATTCTATTCCTTGTAGAAAATTATCTTTAATAGTAAGATAATTAATGGAGTTTACGGATAGAAAATTCCTTCAGAGCATTTTGACATGCTAGTTTTTAAGAGTTTTACAGAAGTTTTCTTGCAGTCAAAACCACTTTTTTTGACAGAACAAATAAATTGAGTTTTTTAAAAGATACAATACTTCATTTTGCCAGACCACAAAAAAAAATTGCTTATGACATGCTGAAACTAAGTTGGCTTTTACTATAATCTACTTATTCCATAAAGTCTCCAACAAGTTTACACATTACATATTTACTGTTTTTTGCCACTCATGTTTCTCGAGTTCTTCTCCAACAGCAAATCATTCCCCATCAACTTGAACTTTACTTCTTTTGGCATCATGACTTTTGCTGCAGATGCCAAACAATGGTGACTTCAACTTGACTACTACTTGTACTTACGGTCAAGTTGGACAGCCCGTGATGACCCATAGAAATTGAATTGAGAAAAATAAGTTCTCGGAACCGGAAACTGGAAACATAAACCACATAAGTACATCACAAAAACTGGGAGGAAATCATGAATCGAATTTTAGCCAACATTCTTTTCTTTCCTGATGGAAGACTAACTTGACTGTGAAAACTGAGGCTAAAGCCAAGCCAATTTGAGCTAAACAAAAAAAGAAACTTGAAGAAGCAAAGTACAATACTCCGCGGTTCTTGACTCTTAAGAACAACCAAAAAAATGGCATCAAGGATGGCTATTATCAAGAAACGAAAGAAGGGAAAAGAGCCAAAGGGAAAAAATCTCGATTTAGAGAGTGTTTTCGTATGTGAAGGAACTCCAAGCAAAAAAATGTTGACTACTTTTTTGGATCTTGAGATCATGCTGTTTTAGACCTTTTTCGCATATGGCCAAGTATATCTTACGTGGTCAATACAAGATCTAAAAGTTGAGTGTTTACAATATTGGTTCGGAAGAAAATGATGATGATCATGATCACAGCAACAATCATCACTATCATCATCCTTTTGATGATTACTTCAAGTTTCAACTCTCTTGTAAGTTGAACATATTGCATTTTACTTCTGGTTGAGTATTATTGCGCAAAATACCAATATCTCTCTGGTCCTCCATTGATATTTGTATTGTTTGCCTGTTTCGGGATTTTCCTAAAAGCCAGAGAGAAAGCAGAGTGTTTCCTCTTATGAGATTCTAAAAGTATAATGCTCAATAAGACGGGGTACAAAATACAACACATCTAATACAAATGTGTGTGGCACACTCCACTACTTCCTTTTTTCTCCAAGTCTAATTTTACTAGTACTCTTGTGAGTATACCTATGTAATGGATATGTCTGAAATGAAAATTGATAGTGGAACATGACTTGCATATAGACTACAGAGAACAGCAATCAAATATCTGCCATTGTACTGTGTAAAACTCTTTTTATTTGAGAGAGAGAGGAGAGAGTTTGGGTTAGCCATTACTCTCTCCACTTTCCACTATCTTCCATGTTCTTACTAAAATATTTGAGCCAACCAAATGTACAAAACCATTTTCTATTCGCAGTCGTTTGACAAAGTGTACTTTGTACTGGCAATGCAATGTTTCTAGCAATTTAGAATAAAATTGTAAAATGTTTTCATTTTATTGTGCTTTACCAGTTCAGCTTCACACCAAAAAAGTTTAAATTTGAATTTTGAATTTTTGAACTGAAAATATAGAAATCGTAATACATAGTTCTATCAATAATCAATGTTTAGCGGGCAATACAAATTCATCAGTTACACATTTAATTCTTAGAATGTAGTCTTTCTCATGCAAGTCTTACCATGTTCCCACTTAAATTATCTACACCGTGTCCCAATTTGAAACACTGCTGAAAATAATTTTGGCATGTATACCAGCCAAATAATACCTAGATAAACTCAACAACTCAAGACCTCGAACATCCAAGGAATCAAGAAACAGACAAATTATGAGACAGGTGATTTTAATTAGTTCATTTAAAAAACTACTTCAATCTACACACATATCTGGCCGGACGATTAGTTTTGTACATTTCGGTTCGAGAAAAAAATGTTTTTTTTATGATTTTGAATCAATCGTTCATTCTGTTCGAAAATTAAAAAAATAGCTTGATAAGCTAACAATTTGTGTAATTCTGTATACTAATCAGATAGGTTGTTGTTGCCACAACTTATTACTTATGTAATTGAAATGGTCCAGACACAGTAAATAACAATCACGTAAATGATCTGGAGTTAAAAAATCCAAGCAAAGCTATAAACTAGAAACAACATCTTTAAATATATTTCTTGCATCAAGGATTAAAGTTAGCAACACGGACATAAAATGTTTTGGCAGCAAGGGTAATAATAATGAAGGAATAGAAATGAATGTAAGAAGTAAACAGGAAAGTAGAGTAAAGAGGTAGAAAGAGATAAAGAACACCACAAACGAAAGAAATTCTTCTTTTTCCTCTGATTGTCCCTGGAGAGATAGGATTACTTTGCTTCTGAAGACCAGAGAATAACCACAAAAAGGAGAAAGAGGAATTTACCAGTGCTCATTGTAGCTCGTTCGTAGTTCAGTTGCATAGTTTGCTTAAGCTAGAGAAAAAAATATGTATTGAGGAAAATAGAAAAGAAAAGAGAAAATTCTCTAGCGAAAGGGAAAGTAAGGCCAATAAAAAGAGTACAATATAAATGCACATGTGTAATTTGTGATGATGAAGGGAAATGGAATTTCCACAAAAGAAACGGAATAATAAAAGCACTTACTATTGTTACATAGTTATTTTTTGTATCGTGACTTATTATTCAACATGTTATATAATGTATGGTCAGATCCTATCATCACGAAACTATTACACCAACAGACTTTTTTCCTTTTTTGTGAAGGACGAAAGTATAAAAAATGGCCTTTTCATGTAGTTACATGGAAGCTCTCAAACTAGAAAAGGACATAGAAGGCCATAAAATACATTTATTTTTGTACTCAGTCCCGTTCTTAAATGCAACATCTTGTATTTATTGCTGCAATGAATCGACCATGAATTGAGATCTAAGCTATTTGTTATCGGGAGCTTGCTAATTTCTCATCGCATCACTTGCTCTATTTTTTGTTGCACTTTTGTTAGACGGACGTATACAACAATACATAATATAGCACGTGTACTGTGCACCACACCGAGAATCATTAATTTAGCCTTGGGTAGAGAAAGCAGTAGCTTTTCTTTAGTGAAAGTGAAAGGATGTATCTAATTTTTGTAATTGTGTATCCCGTATCATTTCTGGGAACTGATGTAACTCAACT
>JAQIWN010004652.1:0-10911 GCA_034699025.1 Entomobrya cf. arborea Gr-Col-00668 | reverse complement strand
CAGTCTATGTCATCAGCTCGCTTTCTCCTCGGACCCATTTCCAGTTCCCATTCTACTATAATCTTTAGAATTTGGAGAAACTCGATGATATCAAAACACCATTTAGCCAACATTTTATACATTGCTGATGAAAGGGCAACTGTTTCTGGGATAATTGAGACGGCTTTGCACAGCATAACAAAAATAGCTCACTATATATTTATCAGGTAGAGATCTATATTTTAAAATTTTCTCGCCTTCAAATAAATGGATTTATGTTAAGATTACAGGGATTTGATGTATAGCTTGTGCTATACCATTATCATCATATATCACGCCTCATGCCATAATTACACATCTTTTTTTCGAAACAAGCTCATTGAAAATTATAGTTAACACTTTTTAAAAGTGAGGTTTTATGGCTTCATCACCACAAAATAAAACGATAGCATCTTTATTTTTTTGTAGATAATATTATAATGGAGCGCTTGCTTTTTTACTTGTTATTATCAAAAGTGATCTGATTAGTTAACCACTGTGTAGAACAACTATGTTTATGAGGTTCTATTTAACACTATTAAAACTTTAAATTTTCAAATCTGTACTGTTACCACTACAGTTCCTTTAAAATTCAATTTCGCTTAGAAAACGAAGTAGCTACATTCGTAACACAACTTGGTTTACACGCACACTCACAATTCACACCTTAACAAGATGAAGAAAGGCAATAAACTTTTAAAATAAGGATGAAATGATATATTAGCTGATAACTAGTTAATTTTCCAAAGATTTTATAGATATTTAAAAATTTGTATTTTTATGGCTTTTAGGCTTTAACAAAACCGGTAAACCGGTATTCAATGACGTAGGCACATGCTTACTAATTATGCGTTAAATTATTAGAGTGCCACAATATTTAGTACAAAAACAGTCTTTAATTTTTAACTCTGTTAATAAAACTAAAACCACTACGACTTGAGGATTAACTGTCAATGAAATTAGTGCACTGAAGATAATAAGTCTAGACTCTAATAACTATTCTCACATTTATGGCATAGACACAGATAGATAATATTGGTGACTAAAATGAATCTAATGTAAAGGGCAGTCATCTAGATGAAAAGTATTAAAAGCATCACGTCACGTGAACATTCCATAGCATAAAATGATGCATTGAACATATCATCCATTTATTTTACATTGTACATTAATATTTTTAGCAGTAATTACTTGTTTACCAAAATGGCAATAATATTTTTTAAGCTGGTTTGTGCAAGCGAATAATTACGCAAGATGCAACTTAATCGTAATTGAATTGACTCATCAAGGTTTAAGTGTATAAAGAATATGCAGAACCTGAGTTCAAGCAGTTAGTTAAGAACTTGAGGCTTAACTGCGTAGTAGTAAGAGCAAATATTGCAGGTGTTATTTTTATCACCATTTTAATGTTTTGGCAATATCAACGATTTTCTGCTTGATGACGTAATTTATGCAAGTACTTATTCTATATACCCTTGAGTAAAACGTTCTTGTATTAAAATAGATACATTTTGGCTATATCAAATTTCATAGATACAAAGGTAGATACGCATGCGGCCAGGTCAGTACTGATATATTTTAAAAACCAAACTGCATTGATTTAGTATGATGCTATTGACAGTAAGTGCAAAATTGGCAAGAAGAAAGCTTATTAAATTGGGCAAATGTCAAGAAAGGCTAAAGAAGAATAAGAGATATTGTTTGAAATTGAAATGCGATGCAAATCTGTAAAGGCAGAGGCAAATTGGCAAATTCCTTGAGTAAAGAAAATAGTGATCCTGATAATTGATGAAAATTGTTGATCTTTTTAAAATGTCATGAATCATGATCCCCTACTTGTACAATTTGTTCTAATGTCGTGTTTCTTTGGAATCTAAAGAATCTAGCTTATGCCTCAATTTAAATTGGTTGTATTTTTCCATTTTCACCTCGAAAATTGCACTAAATTGTAAATTTTGGTTTTCCAATTCAAAATGGCATTTTATGTTGGTTCAGTATATTTTTAAAAAATAAGCAAAATGTGTGCAAAATTTCAAGACAAAAATATTTATATCCTAATACTCTTGTACACATCTTAATTCTTTCATAGTAATACACGCAGGCATGTCTGTTTCAGCTACTTTCAACACGGCAGCAAAGTACAGAACTGGAATCAGTTATAAAGTCAACCAAGCTAAAAGTCGAAACAGTCGCTGCACACCTTAATTACTATCATCTTACACTTCTCTGCAATTTTTACAGGGAGCATTGCAAAAAAAAACGAAATTTGAGCCGAGCTGAATTGCGTAGGTGGATAAGAAACCCAACTCATATTAATAAAGACGACTAAACAAAAGCAAAAATATGGTGTAAAAGTTTTAGTCATAAGCCACCGTTTTTTGTGGTAATTAACTTTTTTAAAAACAAAAAAATATCGTGAATACAATGGCATTGATAAACCCGAAAAATAAATTACAGTTATCCCCGTTGTCTTTTACGAGCTTTAAACGTTACCACCAGCTCATCATCATCCCATAATAATCAATCATGATGAAGGAAAAAGAATGTCTTGGCGTCTGCGCTGCTTGTTTGGGTTTCCACTTCACTGTACCATGTACCATGGTTTGTGGGGAAAGCGCTGTCGTCTCGTCACTTCTCCTCCGCCGGAAGTCTTAACGCCTCAGTGACCTATGACTCATGAATGATGACATGCAACATTTCTTGGAAAAACTCTATCAAGTGCAGCGTGCAATATATTTGGAAACTCTAGTCCAACCATGAAAAATCTGGTGACGATGATGATGCAATGTTGAAGAAATAATGTTTTTGTAGAAAAGTCATTAACGCTTGAACTGCCCACTTCCTGCATTGCATGTCCTCAAAAATGTCTTACCGTTTCATCTCTTCATGTAATACCATCAGACAATGTACCAAAAATAAAACAGTGTAATAAAAACAACTCCACGCTGCGCTACCATCATCATCACTTGTTACATAAAATGACTTTTTGTGTGTGTTACCGTAAATATTTATATTTTTTTTCGTGCTCAGTGCTCAGTGGCACACAACAGGTAGTCGAATAAAATTTTATTTAAGATGTGATGATGATATTATGATGAAATGGCAATGAAATCATTTTTTGCATATAATTTTCCCCCCATTTTTTACATAAAAATTATATCTGCACTACCATAAAACTTGAAAAACTAGACCAAGCAAATAAATAGAAAAAAGTCATTCAGTTACATAATCAGAAATAAATAAAAATCAACAATGCGTAAACAAAGGAATCCCCAAAAATATTTCTACGTTCTCATCAATCACCTCACTACTACCACCCACGCATTTTTTTTTATTTCGCGAAAGACCCTGACTCTGATTTGCTCCTGATGATGATAAACTGAGATTATGATTACTTAAGGATGTCCGAATCTAATAAGCATGGCAAAGAATAATAATCATAATTTCTTATCGGCTTACCCCAAAGAAAAACAAGAAGTAGGACTTGCCTTGCCTGTCGTGTGCACTATGGTATAGTAGTGCACCTAAAAATATCACATGATGATGATGTCTGTAGCAATTATTGTTACACGCGTAAAAAAAGATGCAAAATAAACGCTTTGGCCTGGCCTTTTCAAAGGAACACCGCAGAGCGCAGAAGCATGGGTGGTGATTGGCGATAGTCGCATCTCATCTTATAAATGTTGATGATGTACTGTACCTGTTCGTTTCGCTTATTTTAATGCATGCATGAACACAAAGACCACAAAACCATGAAAAAAACGCATGTAAAAATTCCGACTACAGAGATGACGATATCATATGACGTTGATTTTGATCCTACTCATCATCATCATCCTCATCTTAATACCTTTATTTTTTGCAGGATGATGATATTATGATCTTCATCAAGATGACCGTATTTTTTACTGTTGGGTTGGAATTTATTTACATTTAAAAAAGGGGTTACTCGGTACTCTCAATAGTCTCAATTCTCATAAAAACTGATCATCAAATATTTTTTTGTTCATTTCTGGTAAATAAATAATTTTTAATGCTTTTATTTTTAAAGATGACTTATTTTAACACATAATCACTTAGGCATAACATATCCTTAAAAATTATCATAAGATTATTTTCTGTTAATTTTTACGTTACAACACAACCTAAAATTATTGACAGGGAAAAGGAATAATAATAAAAACGAGTATTTTTATTTATGGCGACCCTATTTCCAAAAAATGTATGCTGATATATTTGGCACATCATCTCATCATCATGTCGTTGTCTCATCGAATTACATTGTTAGGTCCTTTCACAAGGTACCCAGACATTTTTTATTGACATATTTTGCGTATTTGATCTGTCACTGTTTTCTTTGAAAAAATTCATTCATAAAAATATTTCAGGTTTTTACACAAATAAAACATGATGAAATCCAGGAAGCTATTTGGGGGAAAAAATCAATAAATTTATAATCCATTCATAAAAAGAGGCCAGCAGACACATTCGAAAAAATATACAGTGAGCCTCTCACCGGCTTAATTCAAAGATTTGCTTTTATAAATGCTCTAAAAATTTTCTAAAAAGTCAACTAATAATAAAAGGAATATATTTTTCATGCGACACTAAAGAAATTTCATTCTTGAAAATTCTACGAAAAGTATCTCGGTAAAATTTTATTCCGGCAGTGACAAGTTGCCCTACAGTGTTTTCTCCTTCGAAGCCCTTCCTTGCTCTTGTCTTTGCAAAGCCATTCATGCCATTCAGTATTCAGCTCGTGGCAATTCACCCAGAGATCGGCAAAGGGACAAGCGTTCGTACAAAGCTTTGTTTCTTCACTGCAGTCATCCGGGCAGTCGCCACATGTGGGCCCTTTCTTGTATGGTCTCCCAATGTGCTCGATGTAGTTCCCACTGAGATCAGATTGAAACATGAATGGTGTGTGTGAGCATTCAAAACAAAAGGAAAAATTATAAATGAGTAATTTGTTATTAAATTGAAGCAAACATGGTAAAATAAATTAGCCTTGTTCTATAATTACTCATGGTATGTTACACAACATGACAAATCTTGTATCTTGACCTTGTGACTTTAAAGATAAATCACTTGTAAAACGTTAAAGTAAAAAGGAGAAGCGCATGTTGGCCTAAAGGGACAATTCTGTTTTCAATCAAAAAGCAGTACATTTCACCAAAGCGTTTTTTTAACTTGGACGAGATTTTTTCTCTAAAGTTTACTTCAGAAAACTGCGTGGATGTAAATATTTTCTTTGCAAATATGAAATAAGTCATTAAGTATCCCTATTTGTTATGATGGTAGGAATTGTTTATCTATTTTGTGTGAGAAGATAATAATTATTTCATAAAGTATCCCTAATTGCACGCTTGCATCCCCACGGGGGTCGGTCAAATCAAATCAAGAAGTGCACATCACATCCACGCATGTATGTATGTATTGTACTACCATGCATACAGGTATATTTATATTTGTGTTATCTGACAAAATGTACACACACACTCATCAATTAAAGGTCATTACAAAGCTTTTGAAAAAAACTTACATGGGACAGTAATTGCAAATATAGTTGAAGTAAGGCTTCCCACGCGACGTCTTACAAGTAGCGTAACCACAACCAACTTTGTGAGTTGCTGCCCAAACCTGGAAGATGGGCCCAAGAAAAAAAAATCATTTTTAACCAAATAACGTTACTTTACTACTTTCTGAACATGAATACTTCATTAGAATACACTACACATTAATCATTCATCGTAAACTTCAAAATTTTAATTATAATTTAGCATGACGTAATAATTTCCGGACAAGTGGAAAATGTCATGTGGGATTAATAAATCCGTAGGCCAAGCCAGGCAGGCCAGTGATCTGTAAGTCAAGTCATGTTGTGTGCACATGTCCTCTTGCAATTAAAACGGTTGTCATAAACCGAAAGTTGTTATTTTTCTGTTCCGTGTGTGTTGAGTACAGTTTGTAAATTGAAAATTTTTATGATGGCTCTGCGTTTTTTACTCATTTTTACTGCGAGATTTTTTTGAGTAGGCATGCCACAAGGGATTGTACACGCGGATTCTGTGACGTGACCATGTTTTTTTCAGTAATAACTTACCATTTGAGTGTAATGACCAACGACTCCAAGATCATTATAGGAGGAACCATACGTAAAATTTTTATATTCCATGTACCACATCTTGATAGCAAAGAACCTTGAATTATAAAAGAAAAAAAAAGACAAGACAGCATTTGAAATCAAGATCTCCAAAAAAATAAAATGAGCAAAGATGTCTTTATTTATAGCGAAAATAAAATATCCAGATACTTCCAGCTTGCTCCCTTGCTTGTCAAAAGGAAGAATTGATTATAATGTGTTTTTAATATGCAAAAATCGTACTACTATTTAAATTGCACTTCTGGGATATTTTTTTTTCTTGAGGCTTTCTTCTCCTTTTATAAACAGTAATAAAATGTGGATATACATGAAAAAGCTTTTTTTCTTCTTTGTCACTTGACTTACCAGGGCACTTTATGTGTGGCCACAAATATATTCTGTCCACAAGGACCATAATATTCTGTCATTCGATCTGTTGCATTGTCATGGGTCAGCATTTGGCACTGTTCAGCCCATCTCTGTGCTTTCTTAGCTGCACCGGCGTGCCAACTCTGTCAACATTATTGCAATAAAATCTTTCCTTAAAAAATATATATTGAGTTGATTAAAAGCAAAGATTAGTATACAGTCAGAGACTACATGACACTTGACTTGTAATAGTGACAGTTTTGACATTAACGAGAACAATAAAAAAATCTCCGGTGGTGGAATAACAATAAAAGAAGCCCCACACATAAGACACATGATGATCGCGATGATGAGAAGTTCATTTTTCCTTTTGTTTGTTTAGCCATCATATCAATGATGTTAGCTACCTAAACCACCCAATTTGCAATGCAGCGTGATGAGATGATGGATATTATGGCATGACATGACTTTACTACTGCATACTTTTATAGTGAGTGATGTGATGAAAATGACATTGGCAAAATTAAAACATAAATATAATGTCATGATTTGATTTACAAGTATGAGATGAGTAGCCCAGGAGGTATTTTCCATCATTTAAAAAATGAATCATGTCAAATTGGGTGTTTTAATAACTTTATCATTTTATATATTCAGAGCATATGCTTTTTACACTGGTCTGTGTTTGTCAACCATCCAGTTTTTTATGTCAATCATGTTCAACAAATTTTTATGTGATTTTTTTAAAAATTTATTAGTTCTAATATTAATATTACCTACTACCTAATGCACTTTTTTAAATGCAAGTCAAGTAGCACTTTGTCTTTTTTACGCAAAAAAATGAATTAGTTTGCGATTGGGAACGCTATTAAAATGGAAGTCTGTCGTATGTCATGTCATGTGAAATTTATAGTGACATGGATTAATACTTGTAGATTGGTATAAATTTGGGTCAAAACAGTAGTAATTTTTTTCTGTTTTTGGTTAAAGGGTGGGGAGTGGACTGGGCCATTAAACTTTCATGTATTTTTTTCCCTTGAGGTAGGCAGATTTGATGGTATTATTGTTATTTTGCAAAAAAAATCAGGGCAGATTTGTAACTGAAAAAATAAAATGCGTTGTATTTGGATTTTTATTGTTGTTGGACCGCGCTTATAGAACGACATTTCAAGGTACTAGGTACCTCGGTTGTACCTAGTTTACTTCTGTTTATATTAATTTATTTGAAAGTAATGAATCAAATGGACTTCGGAAAATGGTGCACTGGTTTACTTCGATTCTTGTGAAAAGTAGTAAAACCCAATTTACATCTACTCAGAAATTATAAATTTAAAATATGCATTTAATAAAATATTTCAGGAGAAAATGTTAATTGTAGCACGTTTTTTTTTGTCATTGGAATGTCTTCTCAATTTAAACTTTTATGATTTTCGTGCCTTTATGATCTTTTCTGCCACTAAATAAAATTCCCCTGAATATGAGATTTGCAGCTAGCCTTCATGTTGTTGGCAGAAGAAAAGAAATGAAATGTATCAAAGAAAGAGGGGATAGAAAAGAAAAATGCTACACATTAGTCTGTGACGTGAAGTAAAAAAGAAGAAATTGACATTGTCTGACAGGTAAGGCACAATTTAACGACACATTTCGACAAGGGTCTAATGGTTGGTGGTATTGGCTGTGGGTGAGCAGTTTTTTATGCTGTTGTTTAGGCATATGATGATGTTTAATATTTACTTGCGTTTTTTTTCCTCTTTAAATATGATCTCTATCTCTCTGATAATCGGTGCAACACATTGTATGCAAATTAATTGTTAAACAATTTTTTATTGTGTCTGGTAATTGTATCCGTTTTCTGTCTATTTATCTGTCTACCTGCCTGCACGTGCATACATTTAATTCTTCTTGAATCACTGATCACAAGTTTTTCGTCTCATTCATAATTCATGTTTATGCTAATTTGTAGTAACTTTCATTGTTGTATCACCAATTTGTATATAACTCTGGAGCACGACTGTAGACAGTAAAATCGGCTGAAATGTTCAAATACAATAATCTAGCAGTAAACACAGACATACACATGCAAAAGATATTACAAAATAGCTATCGCTTAAAATCCCAATACTTAATCCTTTTCGCATTGCATAAAATCAGTCATCTAATAACTAATTATTTCACGCAATGTGAGTTCCACCGGGATCTCATTAGCAAAATAAATTATCTCTCAATAGCCTAATTAATACTATTTTCGATTGGCCATTTAATTAAATCACTAGAGTTTGAGTCTATTTGGTTATGCAGAGACACAGGCTCTATGAAAAAAACACTCTCGCATTTTTAATCTGTAATCTGTACCATCTCAAGCATGTTGGATGCAGTTGGCTTCACACTCGCACGGAAGAGATTATGCGCAGAGACAATTTTCTCTTGCACTTTTTTCGACGTTGTGACCAACATACTCTTTGGCATCCTGTTCCCGAACACTCGCGGCCCTGTGCAAAAGAAGAAAAGAAAGGCATTAAAAAGTTATTTTTTACAATAGGTCATTTACATATAAACATATAACACATACTAGCATATAGCTATATCAAAACTACTATGTGCTAAATTAATGAAAAAAAAATACTTTTAGCAAAAAAATAAGAGCAAACCAGCAAAAGAGGCATGTAGACCCAATAATCATAGTCATAATTTTTCTTTTAAAACGACGGTATTACTCAATCAATGGGAAACGAGGTGTTTACATCTTAAAAGCATTTTTTGTTCTCTCTCTCTCTATCTCTCTCTCGCACTCAAATACTTTCTGTTTAGCACATCGTAAGAATATTTTTTTGCTGTTACATGTGTAGTGTATCTTGTTTGGCGTGTTCCGATAAAAATGCCAAACAGAATCTGCTTTCAACTTGTTCACGAGCTTCATATATCACTTTACTTTGAACCTAGTCAAGTAATAGAAGCTCATGTAATTTTTTATGCTTAAGTAGTTAGATTTTTCAGCTATTAGATACATTCACTGTTTGATTATTCAATTTCACATTTAATTTTCCCAAAAAGACATTCATCTAACAAAGTCAGTCGAAGAGAAAAAAAAATGGTTTGATTGCTAATAAATTCAGCAATGCCAGCAATGTGGATTGGATGAATAGTAAAACAAGTTAAGTAATTGTAAGGAAGGCGGATCAAATCAGCATCCGGATGAGAGTTTAAAAAATGTTTGCAAGCAAGGCTATTGTATTAGAAATGGAAATAAAGTTGGAGTTGGAGGTAGACTTGCAATGATGTATGCAAGATTTTTTTTTTCTATTAGCAAGTCTTCATCTAAATTTTTTGCTTTCTTTCAAGAGAATCCACGTGGACACTGAATTCCAATAATTGACTCAACATGCTACTTGTTCTCGCTCCTTTACACATGTCTGTTCAGTCAAGTGGAAAATACCATCTTATCTTGTAGCTCCTCAAGAAAATTAAGTAGCGTGTGTTGTTTCTTATGCCATGCCATGCCTTTCTTGAAACTGAACATGAGGAAAAAAGATAAATGGCTTATTTTGTTATTAAAATTTGCAAACATTCATTCATTTGGAATTTCTTTGGATTTGACGTATCTATTGGTCTCTCTATCTTTTTAACTTCACGGTTAATTTGAAAATTTCCTTTGAAAATTCATGTGCCTCCAAAAACACCCACGGCACCGCACACTATTCTAAGTTGTACATTTCTAAAGGGTTTATTGTGTAATAGTAATAACAATAACGATACTAAATGCTGATATACTAGCAGTTTGGCTAGTTCTCAAGAAAATGCCACGCAAGAAAATATGCTGAAAAATTTATGTATTTCATGTGGTGTGTGATGCGATGTGATGCTTCTGTCCATGTCACATGTCCGTCCTCCATTCCATTCTAAATTGCAAACTTGAACCTGGCCTGGCTTGGTTTGAATGCCCTTTTGATGCCAGAGCGAGAGCAAAGATAATTGGGCGCAAACATAAAGATATTCCAGAGATATTCATATAAATTTAAAATTTCCTGACACCACACACGAATTACATGACATATCATCTGACTTTGAGAATTCGTTTAATCTAATTACACATTTCAACATAATTAGGAAAAGAAAGGAAGTTCAAAGTCTTGCCTAGAGCAGACGATTGCAATGCATGATTGCATGATGAGTATGAGTAGTGCAATGTGCATTGACGTTTTTATTTGCTCTTTGTCTTGTTACATAAATTCTTACACTTCAACAATGGAGCCATTTTGTACACATCGCCAAAATGTTAATGTCTCCATTGAAATGGTAATGAGTAAACAAGGCAAATTACATACATTGACAATGACATCCTATTGTTGGATAACATGTGATAAAAAACTAGGTATACCTATATA
>JAQIWN010004651.1:0-10912 GCA_034699025.1 Entomobrya cf. arborea Gr-Col-00668 | reverse complement strand
AATGTTGTCTGCTTTAAAGAAAATTTGTCCGTTGTTAAACTGAATGTTTAGAGGATATGGATACAAATTTCCGAATAGGTATTGGTGCAGTCTATATGATTGTTCTATTAATCGGGTAGCACATATGTTCCTGTTAGTAGACATGTTTCTTTTACTTCAAAGGGAAATAAATAAGTTGAAATAAATTGTGGAATTACATTGGCTTTTTCAAGGTTTAAAATATATTTATAATGCATTTAGATACATGTTCATAGCAAGGAAATAATATAACAAAAATTTGGATTCCAAATGTGAATAAAGCTCTAATTTCCTTGTTAAAATTTAGGGAATCAAAGTGTTATGCACATTTGAAGCAATTTTTTTATGTTCAATGCCGCGTCGTATTGCGCTAGAACTAAAACTTAAGTAACCGAATGGAAAAACGCCACACATAAATTAAGCAAGTATTTAATTTAAGAATAGTTTTTTATTCCATCTATTTTTAAACTTGAATATTAAAAAAGGCGACAATCTAAATTAAAATCATAGTTGTAAAGTAATTACGACAAGTTTAGTATATTAAACAAGCTTTTAAATTGTGCTTGGAAATATTGTATCTAAAACACTAATGAATTCTTAAACTTTTTTTTGAATTGACAGTATAAAAGAACAAGCAAAACACTATTAAAAAATTTAAATTATAACCAATTTCATAGATAAGCAGAAATAAAATAGGATCATGTACTTATTAAAACAAAATGTTGTATAAGACTTGGTAAAACTTATAAAAAACTTAAAAAGGATTTGAAAGTAATTTATAAATAAAAACACAATAATTTAAAAAATCAATTTTTATTCATAAATTGAAACCTATTGTTAGAAAATAATTAACTAGGCAGAATTTTTCTGTGTTCCTGCAATTTCGTTTCGATCCTAATATTCTTTTGACATGACGTGGTCCATATTTCTGCAAAAGCTACAACAATAACATAGTACAAATATTTTTTCAGACCTTTACTTCAAAATTCATGATCAAAAACTTGTTAGCATGGCACATGCTTTTGAAATATTTAGTATTTTTGACACTTCCTTTTACATGCTTAGATTATGAGAATGCTTGCAGTCCAGATCATGCATAAAATATGTAAATAACTTACTTTCTAACTTTGACTATTATACTATATACAAGGTTTTACTTCATATGATATTTATTTGTATGATTCATACATTAAATGATTAATATGATCTAATTTTTCCGACAACTTAATTTCAGTTCAAGCGAAACCAACGTACGAAGGTGATACATTTAGTTCACTACTTTAATGCATTATTTTCGACACGAATTTTAGTACATAACTTTGCAGTTTTATAATATTTCTTTCATTTGTTAATATTTATGAACTGTGGACAAAAAACCCAAATATGTATTCACAATTTGTTTAATAAAATACATGTTTGGTCAAACTGGTTTAATTTTTATGGCTGGTGGTGATGTTACTTATTTAGACCCAGTTAGTAAACAAAAATTGTATAAATCATCACACATGAGAAAGGAAAAAAAAGGTTCAGAGAAATTGGGCGTAGTTTTTGGCACACATTTTATTAATCAGAGACGAGTTAGATGAAACAAGGAAGGGGTCGGTCTTAAATGTTTTCCTGGGTTGGTAAAAAACGCTAACTTATTTTACTGCATGTTATAAATGACGTCCAGCATTACAAAGCTATAGTTTTTCTAATAACACTTTATGACTATTATTAAAAGTCTCTAGCAAGGTGATTTTGGAAACTCAATTGAAATAAAACTCTTTTCATAAGTAACTTATCAGATTGATTTGAATATTCGGGTTTTTGCAACTCATACAAACGAGTTTTCCTCATTCTGACTCTTGCGATTGGAAAAGCAAATTCTTAATTTTAATGATATTTTAGGCTTGTGACATATCTGTGACAGTTAAGTGAACTTTCAAGATAAACTATTATTCCATATATTTGACAGAATATCTTAAGGGAAGAAAAAGTAAATTGAAAATAATTTATTAAAATTTAATCTGGTTCTAACAGTTTACGTATTTATCACCATTGACGGCAAAACATAGAAAACCGAGACTCCATGTGATGCCATATATGCCTAAATGGTAAACTTTGATATAATTTTAGGTTAAACCTTTAAAGTTGACAGTGGTCGTTCTACCTACTTCTTGTTTTAAAAATTTAGTTTACAAATTCATATTCAAGAATAAAAAGCTTAGTTCATAACTGTCTGTTGTCCAGCAAGTTTAAAAAGATTTACGCTCATTAGAAACTTAACAACCATGAAAAATAAGGTAGCTGCTGATAGCAAGCCAACAGATATTTTCAGAAAGTTTCTGAAATATTACGAACGTGTAATTTTTCATGAAGTGAAATTAGACCTTAACTCAACACTAACGGTAAAGAGAAAGTTTGCAATAGTATACGCTATTAGTAGATTGGTAACCGTTGTCACCATCATTCAACTTCTGCGACGTTTATATCTGTGTCTATCAGAAGAACATGAACCTGGATCTAGCATCGCTTTCAAAGTTTCCCAATTGATTTTGTATCTTCTTGCATATTCAATGACTCCATACTATGACATTGGTGTATACAGGTCAGAAATACTACTCAACTTGGAAAAGACTGTTGCGGTCTGTGAGGACATTTGGAACAAGATTGGTTACATGAGTGAGGAGGCAAGAAATTTACAGAAGCGGTCAAAAAGAAAAACGTGGCGGTTATTTCTTCATAATTTGTAAGTCAAAGTTAAGTCTTTTAATTACGTATATTGAATAATTGTCGATTGAAATTTTTAAAATATTTCAAATTTTTAGCTTCATTGATTACCTGATCCTACTAGACATTGCATCAAGTACACTTGAAAATTTGGTTACTTTGGATCCTATCCAACTGTATTCAGAAATACCATGCAGAAGTCCTGTATTCGATATGATATATTGGATGGCAGCAATGCTACTTTTGTTTGCTATGACGTTTACATGGTCGTGGCTGCTCACCATACCTGGATGTCTGGCATATCAATATGAATGTTTACTGAAGGGTTTAACCGCCTATTTGAAATCTACTCAACATTTGGGAATCGCTGATCGAACCACCACCGATGTTTTGAAATATTACAGAAATTTGGAACATAGTACAAGATTGCTTTTCAAAAATGGACTGTCAAAGGCGTTGCTCTCTGTATACGGCTTAGGAGCATTACAGCAAACCATAACGTCGTTTTTTATATTCAATGTAATTCGAAACGGGGGAGGCTGGGTAGAAATTGAAGTATTTTTCTTGGACTTGCTGGTAAACTTTTAACTTGTTTATTATTCATTAAATTTTACCTCATTGGTTTTAAATAAATTCTTAATTTTAGATCTCGACTGGCCGGGTATTTCATGGATATTATGCGCTGTCCCGTGTAAGCGAAGCTAACAAGGAATTTTTGAATTTAATTGACGTATACTTGTCAAAACAGGAAGCAAAATATTGGTCGGGCAAAATCATTCGAAAGAAGGTAAAAACTTTACGAAAGCTAAACATAACTGTGGGGCCATACCGTTGCGATAGTAACTTTCCATTGGCGGGAGGTGGTGTGTATTTAGATAATATAGTGACTGCCGCGTTATGGATATAATTTTTTTAATCAAGATACTCTAAAATTTATGACTTGGATTCGTGTTTATGTCATTATGGTATGAAATATTACGCGAGCTTTGACAACACCAATTGATCAGTAGAATTCTGAGTTTTGAATTGAAAAGTAGACAATGAAGTATAATTTAATACAAAACTTAAATATGTATTAGTTTAGCTTTCTGACAGATAATTCCAAATTGCACAATTAGATTTATGAGCTTGATAGCTTTCTATTTTGTATGTAGCTTTATATGTACATGGATAAATACTTATAGTGTTTTACTTGCTGTAATGATTTTCAACTTCGTCAGCAAAAAATGTTATGAATGTTAATGTATTATGGTAGGGTCAAAGGCTAACTGGTCCTTTAATTTTTATGATACGTTTGCATAACTTAATTCAATATTCATAATAAAAATATGTATTTACTTGTATTGAGTGATCCAAACAATTTTTATTGGATTACGAATCAAGATCAAGACGTTGTGGAATAGGCACATATATTCTGTATGTAATAAGAATTTATTATATGTTTAATGCAATATATAAATAGATAATTGTCTTAAGGGATCAAAGTATCCATTTTATGGGCTAATCGCTAAAATGATGGTTGTCAAAAACGAATAGTTTCGCCAAATTCTATTTAACCATGTGAATTTAAAATTTTAAATGTACTTTACTTAATTTATTTCATATGAACAATTTATTTAATATGTGTACAAAAGTATCAAATGACCTTAAGCCTGCAAAAAGGAAATAAACATATATGGATTTGTAATAAACCTTTTTTTGGTTGTTTTTATCCAAAACAATGGTAAGGATATTTAAAAATGGAAATAGTTTCCGGGTAATAAATTTTCATGCTGGAGCATTAAATGCATACTTCGTAAGATATTCGTACTAATGTTCTCGTTAATCAATGTACCAAAAAATAAAATAAATTAAAAAATGATTAAAATGGTCCCACACGGTATATCTGACATTTGTCCCATTTTAAAAGTCTTCAAAAATTTATTTTGCAATATGTTCTTTTTAATTTCAATATTTCTTTAGCATGAAGAGTATGTTCTACAACTTAATATAATGTTTAAATACATTTTTTGCTTGCTCCATTTGTGTAGCAACTTATTTATTATGAAGTTGTATTTCTTGTATTAATCGATTAAAAAGAAGAAAAATCATAAGCTATCCAATTTAAATTTCAGCAGTTGTATATGCTTTCATGTCACTCGAATGTCAATTTTTTTTTGCTGAAATCAAGCTTATTACAAGTATGAAAAATATAAACTTTAACCAAACAAAGTCTACTAAAACTGTTCGAAAATTTCTGGAATACAACGAAATAATGGTATTTCATCAGGTTAAATCAGACTCAAATTATACATTTCGTACTAGAAGACGAGTTCCCATAGTCTTTACATGGAGCAGATTAATAGTGATTATCGCTATTTCTCAACTTTCACAATTAATATACCCCTGTATACCTACTCGAGAAAATGGATCAAGTATTACAATAATTGTTTCTCAATTATTGTTTTACATACTTCTAAGACCAAGAATTGTATGAAGGCTGACTGTTGATGTAGGTCCCTATCGATGCGATTGTAATTTTCCTTTGTCAGGGTGCCGTTTATATCTAGAAAATCTTGTGACTGCAGCCTTATGGCAATAACTGTTAAAACTGATTCGACAAAAATTTAAACGGTTAGAAAGGGGGAATTATTTCTCAATTGCGTTATGCAATTCGGTTGTTAGATCATCGTATGTAAATTTGGATTGATCAATTGCTTAAATATGCATACATATTATTGACTGGAACGTCTAAAATCATGTTAGCAAAACTAATAAAATATTAAACGCTGATCCGAAAATTCTTAAATCTCAAAATGTACTTTAAACATTCAAACCAATTTTTTAATAAATCTCATATAGTTCAGATAGCAAGTTTGCACCACAATTACAAATATGAGATACACAAAATAAAATTTGATCATGGCTAGTGAGTAAACCTTATTTTTAGCTGTTTTGCAACTCACCATAATACATGGATGTAGAAAAAACTGTTACAACATTTTGAACATCTAATATTCTATATACGAAAATTTCAATTTGTCAAGCAATTTTATTTGGCTAAATGATTTTGAATCTGTTAGGTATTTCTGGAGAGAATAAGGGGACTCACATATATTATGCCAGTTATAGTCAAATATAAAAAAAACCCGAAAATATAATTTAGTTACGACGTACAGAATTATATTTTTCACAAAAAAGACCAATTTTACACACTGATAGGCAGTTTTTTTTATTACGCATTCCATTTGTGTTCTTGTCATAGTTAAACGATTTACTTTGAAATAACGCGTAGTTCTATAATATATTCACAAGATACTTCCGATATTTGTCCTACTAAAAGGCTTACAACATTTAGTGCTCTTTGTATTCGTAGTTAACTTGAAACTTACTTTAGCATGGAAAATATATTTTACAACCTCATAAAATATTTAAGTATATATTTTTTGTTTTTACCATCTATGTAGCTAAAGCTTATGGAAGCATTTTTTAAACTTATCCATATATAACATAAAAAATATGGATGACTTTATATTCTAACGAAAGTTTTAAACTATGCAAAACTAAATTGTTATTAAGGTAAGCTAAATTAAAACATAGTGGTGTATGTAAGTAGAAATGAGAAAAAACAAATCGAGGTTGACTTTGTAAGCCTTGCTCAATTTATAGTTCTACTTCTTGCAAAAATCAATTTGGACGGAGCACTGACATAAGCTCTCGTTTTTTACATATATCTACTCAGTTTAAAGTAAAATAATTTATTTTTTGGTATAGAGCTGTGTCGTTCTTTCAACATGAAAATTTTTAAGGAAAGCAAACCTACAAGAATCATTAGAAAATTTCTGAAATACTACGAAATAATGGTTTTTCAGGAAGTTAAATCGGACTCAAATTCCAGCATTCGTGTTAGAAGACGTTTTCCAATTGTATTCATTTTTAGCAGATTTATAATTTCCATTGGCATATTTCAACTTTTTCATCTTTTGTACTCCTGCATAGCATATCGTGAAAAAGGGTCAAGTATTTCAATGAACGTTTCTCAGTTACTGTTTTACATACTTGCATATGTCTTGGTGCCGTACTATGATATTTGTGTATTTATGTCTGATGTACTACTCAACCTGGAAAAAACTGTAGTTGACTGCGAGAAAATTTGGAATAAAATAGGTTATATGACCCAAGAGTCCAGAATTTTACAAAGGGAGATGTCGTTCGAAATGTGGAGACTGTTTCTTCATAATTGGTAAGTAAGCAAAATTAATTGTGTAATCGGCATATGTGACCAAGTGATGAAATGGTTTTTTTACAATTTTATAGTATGTTTGACTTCGTGACGATTACAAACATTGCATTTACTACTTATGGAAATTTGGAGACCTTTGATGCCATCATGATTTATTCGGCGATACCATGGAAAAACTTTATAATTGATTTATTGTACTGGGCGGCGGGAATGCTTTTAGTATTTGTGATGCAAACTACATGGTCCTGGCTATGGACCTTGCCTGGATGTCTAGCATTCCAGTATGTGTATGTTTTAAAAGGGTTAACTGCGAATTTGAAATCTCCAGGAAATTTTGGTATCAGAAGATCTTTGGCGATGGAGTACTATTTAAACTTGGAATACAGCGCGCGACAGCTTTTTGAAAGTGGATTTTCAAATGCATTGTTTGTTTTCTTTTTTTCATTGGCGCTACAGCAAACCTTAACGTCGTTTTACATTTTCAATGTTATACGACATGGAGGAGGCTGGGATGATGTTCAAGTTTTTTTCGTCGATTTACTGGTAGGTTCCTGAAAAGTTGTACATATTTTCATATTTTTTTGGTATTCGTATGCTAATTTAGTTTGTTATTGTAGTGCTCTACTAGTCGTGTGTTCCACGGATATTACGCTCTTTCTCGAGTGAGCAACGCAAATATGGATTTTTTAAATTTGCTCGATTTACATTTGTCAAAACTTGAAGCAATTAGTTGGCGAGTTAAAATCATAAGGAGAAAAGCAAAAATTCTAAGGAAGCTTCCTATAACTCTGGGTCCATACCAATGCGACTGTAATTTACCTTTGTCTGGGTGTCGGTTGTACTTAGACAACCTTATAACTGCTGCTTTATGGCGATAAGTGTTTCATTGTAGTTGTAGCTGAATGTTGCAATGTTGCTCAATTTATTAAATACCTTTTTTGTTATGCTTAAGTCAAAGTTTATGTTTACTCTAAAAAAACGTAATATTAGATTAATTTCAAATGTTTGAAGTCATAATATTTCCGTAGTAACATTTATGTTTCTTTATGAATACTTTTCTTCAGCGGCTTACTAATAACCGGCATGAAACAACAATTGCTCACATCAATATCCAGATATGAAAGCGTTTAAAAAAAGTACAATTGTGATTTAAATAAATAATCTAAATACGTTCATAACGTTCATAACCAGAAGTAAATACTAAACAAATTGGTAATAGTTGCAAATATAATAATGTGTGATGGGTGTCTTAATGGTATACAATCTTATGACGACTTAATATCACATACATATTTTGTAATACATTTCAAAGCATAAATTATTTCTTGTATATTATACAGCTTAAATTGCTACTTTAAAAATAATTTTAGAATAATGCATTACGTTCGAATTAAAAGTTGTCCAAAGGTAATCAAGTGTCATGTGAAGAAGAAGGTAAAATGATAACCCAAATATGTATATATTTATTCAGTAGAGGGCTTTGCAAAGTGAAACAATTTTTTTTAAATTATTCAAAGGTAAACATTAGACAACCCTTAAATCTAAAGTTTTCCAATACTTTGTATAAGTACGGCAAGCTTAAAAAATTGGCTTGCAATATTTTATTGGTGTAATATCATTTTGATTAATTGTCCTGGACGCATATTATGAAGTAAGCCAACATTATCATAATGCACTAGATTTAAAATAAAAACCAATATTAAATTGAGGTCAGATATATAAATAAATCATATAAACAAGGTACTTACATGTGAAACGAACTGATAATCGATTGTAAATATGTCATTTCTACGAACTCCTATCATGTGCCCGTTTATTTCATCCAACATGACTTGTAGCCTATGAGCCGGAACATTAGCCAAAATTGGGTCATTTTCTTGAGAATACATCCAGAATTTCAGGTTTTCCATCTACAAGGTGAAATCAATACGTATACAAGTGCGAAAATTCACATGAAGGGATACATCTTATTCATTAGTATTACTAACCAATCGACAAATATCTGATGCAAAAGTACAAAATGCAACCGAAATGATTATGAAAGTTAGATATCTAATCGCTCTGTTCCAGTCCACTTTATGGATTCCCATAGCCCCTCCTTCGATAAATATTTCATCGATGCTGGTTGCAAATCCAAATATGTACTCCAACTGGAGCCAGATTACATACGATCCAAGGTTTCTACTAATTGATCGCGAAAACTGTTGAACTGCTAAATAGTTTGCCTTGATATCCTTCCATTTAGCGTTTTTGTCGTCGAGGGAATTTGAAAACGCCTTCGCTCCAATCCACAATGTAATGCATGAACAAATAAAAAAGCAGTCAACGTAAAAGCCCAATAGATGCCGATAGAAAAACCCAATTGACCCAAGAGCAAATACTATGATATTTGTCGAGGAAATGTTATTGTCTGCAGATGTTTCAAAATTTTCCTGTTTCAGGAAGTATGCCAAGCGGGAACCAATCAGTATATGATTTACCCAATAAATCGGAGTCCAGCTAGAAACGTGATCTCCATTTTCCAAACCTGTTGCAGTTACCCAGGACATTACTCCAAGAACTGTTATTAGTAAGCATGCTATTATTGATGAAAGCTTACTGGTTACAAAATTTACTAGTGTGGATTGTGGCACAAGGCTAACTGGTGATGACAATATGTAATTTAGAAGGCCAACGTAGTCTTTTTGATTTATCCAAAAGGTTTTAAGCAAATTTAATTTGGAAGCCGAAGTACAAACACAGAATAATAACGTTAAAACTTGGGTTGGGCTTTTTGGTTGGCTTGGAAAATTCGCTCGAATGAATCCAAAGAACCATATTGCTGACAGGATTGTTGTAACGGTGCAAATAAGTTTCTGAGGTAAACACTGAACTGCTGTAAATCTTTTAGTTGATGTAATGTACTGTAGCCGAAACGGGCAAAAGAAAGTATAGTAGCCAAAATTTATGAATATTTTGTATAAGTTTGTTAGACAATGATTGTGGCTTTCTTGGGAATTTTCAAAGTTTTCATACCATTTTTGTGGTGATATTTTTTCTAGTTTTGTGATAATATGGAAATGATCAAATTCAGAAACTTTGTTGGTATTCATTGCTCGTTTAGGCAGGTCTTTGTGTTTGGAAAAAGTGTATTTATTTTGAAAAAAAATTGCTTGAAGTGTATTGGTTGTATGTTTTTTATGTTTTAGTAGCTAGTACAAATAACCAGCCGTTACAAATAGTAATTACAAGCAAGTAATTAAAAATTGTTTTCGTCGAATATTGACATATATTTTTTGTTTTTGTTCGAAGCCAAACTCCTACCTTAAACAAATGTTTTTTCTGGCATAAAAGCAAGTATACTCTGGGTATATTATAACCAAAGTGTTTCAAAGAATCTTTGCAATGAGTTATTTAGTATTTAGAATAAAATAGAAGGAATGTTTGTAAGATATTAGATTATTTATCAACTTGCGACTTGAGCAAGTTATACAGAATGGTCTGTCCGTCCGTCCATCCATCCGCACGATAACTCAAAAACTAAACAAGATTTTCAAAATCTGTTTTGACCAATCAATTGACAAGGGTCCTCACTTGGATGAGTTCGTTGATCAGCCAATCGGTTGACCCAGGTCAAAGTTAGATCAAAGGTCAAAAAAAAATTATGACAACAAGAGCTCAAATTTTGTGGACAGGTAGTTGTCGTATAGAAACATGGTTCCAAAAAGTTTTAGTTGATCTGACCCAAGCCCTTTTGTCTCCAGGGACTTCAAAGCTCGCAATTTTTACATCGTCCCCTGCCTAAATGGTTACATGGATTTAAATGAAAGTTGGCAAAAATATGTTACTAGCAAATACAGTTATCAAAAAAACTTGAGATCAAAAAGTTTGACCCAACGTTACTGCTCGTACCATAAGGTACTTCTCTTTTTATCATTGTGTAAAATGTAAAGATCCTAAGCTAACCGTACTGTTCTTTGT
>JAQIWN010004650.1:0-10913 GCA_034699025.1 Entomobrya cf. arborea Gr-Col-00668 | reverse complement strand
GAATTGGTCGTCTGAGTATTGGATTCTACGAATTAGTATGTGTCTGCGAATTGGACTCTGCAAATAAACCGGACACCTCGTCGTACCGGTAAGGGTAAAGATTATATCTTATATTAGATAAATTGTCTCGAAATAAAGCATCAATAGTTACACATTAGAACAAATATTCTACAGCTATTCGATAAGCATGTAGGAAGCCATACAACTAAGCCATAAAATAGTGTCACCATAATTTTTAGACACATTTTCTTGTTTTATTTAAAATTATTTAGTGCAGAGACTATTGTATGGACAAACGTATATTGCATGTTACCGTCATAACTTTATTTAATTTGTAGCGTTCCTGTGTTGTGTAAGCTGTCTTGATCACATTCGAAATTTATAAGTTAAAAGCATCTGCACAATAGTATCAGTATTTGGTTATCACTTTGTCTACAATGTGTAGTTCATTAGCTAATTGAATTTACATTACGTCAACTGTAATATTTTTGTAACTTTCAAATAGTTTAAAAAAAGAGCCATAATAGTTATGGTATGTTATGATATCATAATCATTTGGTTTACCTAACCTTACGATAAGTTACCAAATATACTTCTCCAAGAAAATCTCAATTGTCGCAATGCATACAAAAACAAATCATTTCCTGTTTCTAATCTTTATTTCAAATAGTTTGGAAACAACGAACAATTTTACTTTTAACTATTTTATTAATTCGAGCTGGCTAGACTTTTTAAACTTATTTGATTCTAGCTTTAAGAATATTAAAAAGGAATATCTTATGTATACTCACAAATCAGTTGCAGAATACCTTCAAAGTAAAGACTTGAAATTTAATAAAAACACGTGCTCATCTGTTATAAATTTGAGTTCGATTTTGGAACAACTTTCACAACAGCACTGCATAATCGCAATCAACAATTTTGAAGGTGTTGACATTCGTCAAAGTAGCTCAGTGCCCCTTCTACTCAGACAATTTGACTTGGCGGTAGTTGATGGAAAATACACAAAACCAAATAAGATCAAGCAAATGAATATCATTGACATTATATGGACAACTAAGCAATCTTTGCCCTACTTAAGTGGTAAATTTTCAAACGATATCAGTCCGAACCAGACTCTGAAAAAAATAATACACATTTGTCCGATATCAAAATTTTATTCTCCTTATCGACCAGTGAATTCAAACACGGCTTTCTGTGTAAATCTAGAAAAGGACTTGTTTACCCTTGCCTCAAAACCTTGGCAGTGCGAAGTTCAAATAGATTTATTTATGCCTGACAAATTGTTTAAACTTGGCAAATACACCCAAATATTTAGTCGTATGGTTATTAGCCCATTTATGTACTTGCCAATTCTAAGACCATATATCAACATGGTAATTACCTTTAAGCAAAATCTGGAAAAATATCCGTCTTCTTCTATACTTGCATGGATGGCAAGAAAAAGTTATAGATTTCTAGCAGATAAATCACCTTTTTCTGCAATAACAGATATTTATTAACTGGTCACGTAATTTGCCAAAATCAAAACTCTCAATTTTGCAACATTGTGGGAGTGTACATTTTGATGCCAAAATTGGACCATCCAAATTGGTTTTATTCAATACCATTAAACTTATCAAATATTTCGATAGAAAATATTTTGGAATTTGATAAAAAACGAATTAATGACTTGTTTCAAGGAGTCTTACTTGAAGGATCAAAGCGAAACTATTTTAACTTACCATATCAAATAACACATTTTGCAAAACAAGAAAACCCATTATTGAAATATGCCTTGAAGAATTTTAATCGTATAAAGCAAAAGTACGCAGATGACTTGCAACTGCTTGCTTTTGCTTATGCATCAATATTTGTCCAATTTCTTGGCAATATCACAGGAAACCTAAATACTAGATTTAAGTCTTATCCACTCACCTATCAATACTTCAACTTGATGTTCTTTAGAGACGGTTTAATAAGAAACTATCCAGTGGAATTGCAATACAATGTACTACAAATTCAAAACAAGTTTATGATGCTACGATTCGTTAGTTGTGGCTCAAAAGGAACTGTAGGTTTTAATCTCCAGGCATTCATTTCCATTTTCCAGAACAATGTATGGAAATGGATTCTAGTTACCGTTGTACTATTTGCATTTAGTATAAAGCATTTAACTGGTCGAAAGTGGAAAACAGTCTCGATACCTGGAATTTTATGTATAGTTAAAGTGTTTTTGGAACAAGGTGATCCGTTTCCAGCAAGGTTAGCAAATTTAAAGAGGTTTCGATTTGTTATTTGTGGAACACTCTTAGGTGGCCTTGTGTTAAGCAATGGATTTAAAAGTGAGAATGTCTATAATATCGTAACTCCAAGGCATTCAATACCGTTTCGTTATATTACAGAACTTTTTCAGTATAACTATGTAGTATACAGTAGACTTCTTCAATTTGATTTCGGGATAATTAGAGCAAAAGATTTTCATAAAGAAATGAGCTATATAAAGGCCTCCGATAAAACTGAGGTATCAATAATTTCTAACGAATTGGAAAAGGTTCTTGCAGTTTACAAAGATTAAATGAAATTTTCCCTTAATTTATTGAAAGAAGCACGCTTACATCTTAATACAATACAAGTAGTAAGAGACACCCGTGATATTTTGAGTCCTCTTGTGAAAGTTGGAATAGTAAATGATAGACTTCTTCGTCAAATAAGTGACAAGCATTTGGTGGAGAAAAAAAATTGGCAGAAACAATACCAACTCATTACAAATGACTTGACAAAGTGTAACAAATCGGCTTGGATTTTGCCTGAATATTTGGCACAAATTTATTCCCGAAACTTGAGAAAATTAGGTAAGCATTCTGATGTTGGTATTAGCTTGTTTAACGATCCGCACATTATTTTCAGGTATAGAGGCTCAGTACCTACATCACTGGTTAAACGAACATCTATGATAAAATCATCGGGTTTGTTAGAATGGTGGCAAAATTTCATAAATAGAACAGACATAGTTATGCGATACAGCGTGAAGCCACCGAAAAAACCGAACATACAAGGGAATATTCTACTAATATTTAAAATCTTAGGTACAGGACTTGCTCTTGGACTGTGTTTATGGGTGTTTGAATTAAGAACCTTGATTTTAAATATTCTGAAATCTTGTTGTAAAACTGCTTTTTGTAGGATTAGGTCTATTTTCAAATACATTAGAACGACATTTCGTCGAGTGGAAACATAATTTTTTTAACTCTAAAAGATAGGATCTAACAAAGTTAAGGCTTAAATTTTGACAAAATTTGACTAAAAAGCTAAATTGATGAATCAATTATTTTATTTTAGTTTGTATAATTACGATGTATTAAAATAGCTTATATCAATACGCACACGTACACTAGCAAACTAAATTTTCCTGAGCACCGCAGTATTATAAGTTGTGGCACAAAAACATTTTTTCAAACGAATCCATAAATTAAGAAAAAAAATTCACCATTTATAATAATTTTTGTTACTTATTTTACCAAAACAACAACTTTTTGTTCATTCTAAATTCATTTTGTGAAATTAAACGGCGATAATTTTTGTTCAAAATTTTTGTAAGTTTAATTTATTTATCTGGCCTTATAACCCAGAAATAGACAATTTTTCAAAAGATTTATTCGCTAATTTGATACACATGTTTTAAATAAATAGCATTAAGAAATAAATGTAATTTCAGTTATAATTCACAAATATGATGACATTTAAGTAAACAAAAATATGAATCGAACTTATACTAAATATGGTAACTGGTAACCATTAAAATCATTCTAAAAAATGCATATGCCTCACCAGTTTCAAAACCGATTCCATTAAAATTAACATTTATTTCTGTGTTGACAAGTACTGATTTGTTTACTGTCAAAATATTAGGGTTTAAAATCGCAAAAAGTTTTGTCGGAACTGCGTGTTTGGGATTAATTTGCAACAATTATCTTTCTGTGCCAAACGCTCTACTCTCGTAACTGTGACAAAATCATGCAAAAACTCCACACCAATTGCACTAAAACATATACAATAACACAAACCCAATGTTAAAAACACCTTCCAAATTTTACTTCTTAACTGTTCATTATAAGCCAAACCCCCAGATACAGCGTCTCTGTATCTGTCACTCTTAACTTCAGTTTCACTTATTACTCTGTTACGGTCTTGAACTCGAGCAGAATATAAAAGCCCATTTTGCTCTTTTGCAGCTTGGAAAACAATACCAGACTCTAAAAGATGTTGATAATATTTTGCCACAATTTCATTGTTTGGTGGCAAAATAGCAACAAAATATGGCCCACCATCAACAGGTTTTTTCCCAAGATGGCATATAGCGCCATTTTGAACTTTTGTATCCTTCGAATCTCTATATATTTCAATAAGCCCTTTTACATGCAAAGCTGTGTCCGATGTGTCGATAAAAACAACTTTACGACTGTAGTTTACAACAAGAAAGTATGCGCACTCAGAAAAGCTTGCTGAACCATCAACAAATTTTGTCATTGTACTTAACATTTTTCTAAACAAAACCAAGTCTGGATTAATCCATACACCTGTCAAATTAGACGTAACGTAAGACAGGAATTCAATTGCCTGTTGTGTTTCTATTGGATCACGTAAAAGCGTTGAGTAATTGGATTTTTTAATATCTCCAAAAGTTTTCAAAGTGTTTGCACCAAGAGGAGTAATTAATCGACTTGATACTTCGCCGCTATACATGTCAACCAACACACGAATAAGAAATAGCCAAATTATGAATGAGACTCTTTTATTTTTTAAAGGTTTGTTAAGACTACTACAAAGTAGACCAGATAAAATTGTCATCGAGTTTCTTTGAAACTCATTTGGTCCAAGAAGAACAAACATGAATAATGCGGCAAAACAAACCATAAACCAGGTTTTGTTATCAAATATACTTGTAAAAATCTTGAAATAGTAAATTGGCTCCTTTTTCCATCTTGGCTGATCGCAGTAAACGTAGTTGAATTTTACGTGTCTGTTCATTTTAAATATGGGTTTTTGAGTTCCATTGAATCTTTCCCATTGATAGATTGGAGTATATTTGGGATAGTAAAATGTAGCTATTGCAGCGAGAATAATTATTTCGTTGGTAGCAAAATGGGTGACTGATTTTGTTGAATATTCAGGGTTAAAATAGTTTTTTGTTTATAGCTTTGTAACATTTAACTTATCTGCTATTGCTTTCATTGTTTGTATGTGTGGCATACCTACATATCGATAGTCTTGAGGGACGGGATCTCGTAGCTTATTGTAATTATTGAGCAGTTCTGGTGGTACTTCGTAATCCACATATGTCAAAATATCTATTTTTGAACCGCTTGTTTTGGCAAAACTTAAAATAAAGAAACAATTAAGGAACAACATTTTGGTTCTTGAAGAGTTCATTTTAAGTAGTTTATTTTGAATTTTTCTTAAACTTAATCTTTGAGTCAAAAGAATTTATTCTTTCCTGTATACCTCCAAGAATATTATACTTACCAAACTGTACAGAGAACTAGGATTATATTGTATCGGTATGTTTCAACTAAAGTATGTATTTCTTCCTAGAAGTGGACAACTAAGTCTCCTTTTGCTAAATGCTTCACTAGCTTGTCAAACTTGATGAGTTTTTTTTTAAAAAAATTAATTGAAAATTGAACACGTAAGTCAGGATGGGAGTTTTAGCGCGTGTGACAAAAATTGATTTTTTAAATCTAATCTTGCGGTAACCAATATTAATGTTACGTACATGTATAACATATATTATTCATATTTTCAAGACGCTAATATTCTTTCTAAATTACTCTAAGCAGATCATTAAAAAAAAGATTATCTGATGCAGACATGCGATTACCAAAACCGTGGTAGAGTAAACGTTGAGCATTTGATAAACTTAGACGTAACGTTTTTATAAAATACGTCAAAAAAAACTTTCACACGTTTGAGAGAGTATAAAAGCAAATTAATCCATATAATTATTCCCATAGAATACCGATTGGGAAATTAAAATTAAGTAGTGTGTTGTCAACATTAAAAAAGTAGCATCTTTTCACATATTTTAACTTTGGGTTTTTGAAAATTTTCTAAAATTTAAATTTATAAATGCCATATTTTAAAATCCATAGTAATATAAAACATTGGCTGTTTGACAAAGTATGTTGGCAATACTATAATCTCTCAATGGGTTTAATATCATTTGCCATTTAGAAAGGATGTAACCTATAAATGGCTTTTTACTCCAGTCATTTTTGACCGATTTCTCCCAAAATCAATAGTCTTTTAACTTGTTCTCCCAAGTACTGTGTACCAAATTTCAGGTTATTAGGTCAGTGCGGTCACAGATAAGCGTAGAAACAGACAGACAAATAGTACTAAAGTACAACTAAATTATTATTTGATGTCTAATAATACCAAAAACTTACAATTACAAAGTATTGTCTTGAGATATCGTGCAATAATTGAAAACTTCTAAATTTCACAGTGCAGCGTTTTATTTCTTTGCAAATTACTCAAACACTCTGAAAATTATCTCCCAAAAAAAATTACATTTAATTTTCAAATCCTTATAACTCTGACACTTCTGAGGGTAAATACAAGTGCAATATGTCATTCGAAATAATTGTATAGCCCACTATTTATTTTAATTGTAAACAGTAAATGTTACATTTCATATATTTTTATGATAGGCTATTACTATCCCTTAAAATTGTCTTAAGTTAAAAACTAATTAAAACCAACTTTCTTTCGGTTACAAAGATATTTTTTCTCTTCTGCTGATTGACGTAAACTGCAAAGCAACGCAGCACTAATATCTCATTTAAAGTGCCTTTATATAGAGTTGCCATTGATGCTAGTTCCATTTCATCTTTCGTATCCTTAGAAACGTCCTTATTACACATTAACAATACAATATGCATATAAATTTTCTAGTTTTGTATTTATCTTTATTGTAATTTTTAAAGTAAATTCGGCAAAATAAAAAGGTTTAAAATCGCAAAAAGTTTTGTCGGAACTGCTTGTTTTGGATTCCTTTACCATAATTATCTTTCAGTACCAAGCGTTTTACACTTGTAACTGTAATAAAATCCTGCAAAAACTCCAAACAAATAGCACTAAAACATATGCAATAACACAAGCCCAATATAAAAAACACCTTCCAAATTTTGCTCCTTAGCTGCTCATTATAGGCCAAATCCCCAGATACAGCGTCTCTGTATCTGTCACTCTTAACTTCAGTTTCACTAACTACTCTGTTACGGTCTTGCACTCGAGCAGAATGCAAAAGCCCATATTGCTCTTTAGAAGCTAGTTCATAAATACCAGACTCTAAAAGAAACTGATAATATTTTGCCCCAATTTCATTATTCGGCGGCAAAAAAGTGGCAAAAGTCTGGCCCCAAATTAATAAGTTTTTTGCCAACATGGCATTTAACACCGTTTTGAATCTTAGGATCATTTGAATCCTTATATATTTCAATGAGCCCTTTTACATGCAAAACTGTATCCCATTTGTCAATAAAAACAACTTTACGACTATAGTTTGCCGCAAGAAAGTATGCAGTCTCTGATAAGCTTGCTGAACCATCTCCAAATTTTGTTATTCTACCTATCAATTTCTTTAACAAAACCAAGTCTGAATCAACCCAGACTCCTGTTAAAGTAGACGTCAAAGAAGACAGAGAGTCTAGTACAAGTTGTGTCTCCCTTGCATTATGTGATAGTGTAGAGTAGTTAAATTTTTCCATATCTCCAAACGTTTTCAAAGTGTTTGCACCAAGAGGAGTAATTAATTGACTTGATACTTCGCCACTATACATGTCGACCAACACACGAATAATAAATAACCAAACCATAAATGGGACTCTTTTACTTTTTAAAGGTTTGCAAAGACCACTACAAAGTAGACTAGATACAATTGTCATCGAGTTTCTTTCAAACTCATTTGGTCCCAGAATAACAATCATCAATAATGCTGCCAAACAAACTATTAACCAGGTTTTGGTATCAAATATGCTTGTGAAAATTTTGAAATTCCAAATTGGCTCCTTTTTCCATCTTGGCTGATCGCAGTAAACGTAGTTGTATTTCATGTATCTGTTCATTTTAAATATGGGTTTTTGAGTTTCATTGAATCTTTCCCATTGATAGATTGGAGTACATGTGTCAACGCAAAATGCACTTATAACTGCAAGAATAGTTATTTCGTTGGTAGTTAAATTAATCACTGATTTTGAGTCATACTCGGGATCAAGATAGAATTTCGTTACAACCTTCGTAACGTTTAGCTTCTGTGCTAATACTTTCATTAATAAAACATGTGGCATACCTACATATCGGTACTCTTGAGGAACAGGATCTCCTATTTGATTGTAATTATTTTGCAGATCTGGTGGTACTTGGTGGTCCACATAAGTCAAAATATCAATTTTGAAACCTTTTGCTATGGTAAAACTTAAAACAAAGAACCATATAAGAGATTGTATTAAATTTGAAATATTTTGAAATTAAAATTTTTGGGTCGAAATAACGAAATGTTGATTGTATAAAACGACGAATAATAAACTAATCGAATTTAGTTCGGTGATTTATCGTAACGTTAGGAAAAGCTAATGAGTGTGATATTGTATGAACATAATGCAAAAAAGAGGAAGTCTTCTTGAACTAACTGAACGTTGCAAAAATATTACAATTGACGTCATATAAATTCAATTTCTAAATGATCTACATATTGTAGACAAAGTGACAACCAAATACTAATACTTCTATGTCTATGTATTTAGCATATAAAATTCAAATGTGATTTAGACAGCTTACACAACAAAGAAACGTTACAAATTCAATACACGTTTGGTATTCAAAACAAAAATCAAAGTTTATTGATAGCAACATGTCTATTGAGCAATTGCCTTCGTACTAAATAATACTACTAATATCGAAGAAATCGTGTATAAAAGTAATAGTGAAACTGTTTTGATGACTTAAATGGCCTGGCCACATAGCCCCTATTCCTATTCCCCTAAGTTTATGGGAAATCACCAAGCACGATGCTATGAACGATTGGAATTTGTGGGAGATGCGATTTTAGGTAAAACGATATATTAAACAATATTTAAACGTTTAAACTATATTTTTGGTAGGATTTAAAACATTTTTCTTTTTTTGTATTGATAGACTTTCTGGTAACCAATTACATTTTAAAAGAGACGAAAGTGAGCTCTCCGGGCAAAATTACGGACCTTAGAATGGCTTTGGTGAATAACGTTACATTTGCATGTTTAACGGTGCGTTACGGTTTCCAAAAGTTTCTTCGATATCACAGCGAGCTACTAAAGTATTTCATAGATCAGTTTGTTTCGTATCAAGAGGAAAATAACCATCAAATTTCAGATTCGGTAAATATATTTTGTTCGATATAAAGTTTTATAAGATATTTCATGATTTGAAGTTTGTTTCACTATTTTAATCGGAATATTTTTGTAGTGCAAATATATGAGCGATTTGGAATGCCCGACGGTAGAGGAAATTGATGTTCCGAAGGTTTTGGGTGACTTGTTTGAGTCAATTGCGGGGGCGGTGTTTGTCGACAGTGGGATTTCGATTGATACGGTTTGGAAAATATTTTATAGACTGATGAAGAATGAATTTGGTAAATCATAACGTAAAAATTTATTTCAATTTGCGCATAAATTGGCACATTTTTATTCTAACAATTGATATGCATTTATTTCAGAGACTTTCTCTAAAGATATTCCCAAAGGACCGCTGCGAGAACTGTATGAATAGTTTCCTGGAAAAGTCAAAATAAAACATTCGTCAAATGTAAATTCTCAAGAAAGAGATGCTGTCCAGTCGTATTTCAAAGTGGTGTATTTAAAAGTGTTTAAACGACATTGGGTAAAAGGGGTTGGACGGACAGTTAAACAAGCGAAATAGCTGGAGCCAAGTATCTTGTCAGAATGTTGAGGTATCCAGACTTTAAGAAATAAAATAAGGTATTATAATTTTAAATGATAAAATTTAAAATAAAAATGTGATACGTCCAAAATGTTTTGTGTGTTTTTAAATGAAAAAATATAAAATGAAACATTTTTTGTTTAAAAATATTTTAAAAATATACATACAATTGCATATACATGAATTATAATAAAACAAAGTTATTTTGCTTTAAAATGGATACATCTGCCACTATTCATACATTTTTTTTGCAATCTGCGAAACGATATTATTATGTTACATGCAATGTGATTAGACTTCTGCACACTAATTTATCGAAGAAAAGTTTAAGCTCAAAAAGTAGGGTACAAAGTGAAAGCGCGTATGAACAAAAATTTATTCAGTGACAAGGTCAAGCTTAAACAAGACTTTTGTTGTATAGCCAAATAAATATTGAGCAATACTGATAAACGGGTTGTGTGTAGGGAGAACATTTACATAAAATGAAAACCGTAACATTTCTAGAATCGGTGTAGCATATCAAATTCTCCAATTGAACTGATCTGTTACAAACCTGAGTTACAGGACACTAGTAACTAGATTTATCATTCCACCATGTGTACCCCTGACAGCAAACTAGATCGATAAGATATATGATGCACAAAATACTGAATATCAGCCCTCTACAGGTCAGTGTGAAGGCCGGATTACCATTATCCAACACGTATTTCTTTCAGAGAAATGACTTAAAAATTTAGCATCAGAAAATATACTGGAATGATAGTATTATTTATAGAAGCAATGAATATAGTAAAAATATAGATGAGCGTTATTTAAAAAAATATATAGGTGTAAAGGCGTAAGTATGAGCTTGAGTTTTGTTGATAGTATTGCACTCTGCGGATTCTCAAGGGAAATTTAGTTCTTACGGGGTAAAATGCTGTTGGATCCAGTAAAAGAAGAGTAAGTTATCC
>JAQIWN010004649.1:0-10913 GCA_034699025.1 Entomobrya cf. arborea Gr-Col-00668 | reverse complement strand
CAAATTCCAGTATTGACCTGAAGCCTGAAGCCATTCAAGAGCGAAAGTGGACGTCATGTAATTTAACTGGAAATGGAACGTAAATTTATAAATAGCTATGCAATTATTTTTCAAAGGTTCAATAAGTTTTAAACAGAACTGAACTTCTAAAATACGACGTGACCTTAAGCATGCTACTAACATAACGTAAGGTCATTACTGATAGGGGTTTCACTTGGACCTTGAATAATGACATCGTTGGCTAACTAGATGCAATAAATCCAGCATACTACTGTTACCTATTTTGATAGTCACTTGGAAATCCGCTTATGAAAATTGTAGTGGACAGTAAAGTTTGCATAAAATGTTTGGTCATGACAGTCATGAGTCAAACTCATGAAAAACGACTAGTTGGATTCCATCAGTAGTCAGTCTGTAGTGGTCTGTAGTAGTATTTTTCTGAGCTGAAAGTAATAAATCCTAATTTTTAAAAATCGTAAAAATTAATAGTTAATTACTTCGAAACTTTGAAAGATGGCTTGGCAAAGAATAATTTTGCTGCTTCTTTTCTACGGTTGTTATCTGGTTGGAACAATACTAGAGCCTTGCAGATTTCAAGGGACTGAGTTATCTGCAACTTGTCTTCCATGCAACAAGAGTGATTGGTTGGAAATGGTGAAGCCGCCTTCTGGGGATGAAGTAATTACAGACGCCGAAAAAACGTGTTTCAACAGTGATCCAATTAAGTTAAGTCCCAACAATGACGATCCCGACGTACCATCACTTATATCCGCAGGGCAGTATAGAATTACTGCGAGACATGGTCCAAAAGGATTTCTAGTCCGGAAAGATCCATTCTTCAGATACGCCTACATTGATAACAACACCGTTGCTTCAGGTCCAGGCGGCCAGGAAGAGAAGTATTTAGACTTAAACGAAGTAAAAAAATACTACCGAAGAAATGACCACACTGGAACATTTATGAATGCGGACTTCCAATTGCTGGAATGGCCTGGAGCGACAGCAGATGTGATGCATGATCGGTTGAATGTGAAAAATAAGCAAGATAAATGCCAGAGAACTAAAACTGATGGTGTGATCTGCAAGGAGCAGAGAAAATGGATGTTAGATTTTGAAAGGGATAACGGGAAGATTTTACATTATCCATGTAACAAAGGAGCGGGTACAAATTTAGCTGTAATTGCATCCATTATCAAGACAGACTACTCCACTTTAAACCCCTTTGTTGAGTCAGCCCAGAAAATTTGGTTGGCACATGGAAATAAGACATTTTTTGATAGTTATATCCAGCCCCTGTATGCACCCCAGTACGTCTTGGAAGAAATGGCCAGAGATGAAGGTTATGTTTGCAAAAAGGAAGAAATTGACTGCGCAGAAAACCCACAAGCTACTTGGTGTACCGATAGATGCACGGAGTTGTACAATGAAACAAATTGTCATCTTGCCCGAAATGGTAGCTCGTTTTCGACCAGCGGAATTTACACTTTTGGAGATCTGAGAATTGTTCATGATTTTACGTTCACAAGAGATCGCTTGGTTTTGGGAATGAAGTGTGGGGTAATGATTGTGAGTGGATGGGCGTCAGATCTTCTTACATACAAGTCAGCTTTTCTCCAGTCAGAAACACAACTTGGTCATAATTTATTTCCGGGTCCGGTCAATAAAGTTAGTGCGAGCACCTGCTGTACAAGTCCAAAGTTATGTGGAAGCGGTATTGGAGGCCTTGTGGCGGCATATTCTTTTAATAGATTTAGACTGGCTGAAGAAGACAAGTTTCTTTACGTTTCATTTGATCTTGGTGACACGTTTGAAAAGAGAATTGTGACATCTTCATTTTCGCCAATCAATTTAATCAAAGGACTGTTCAAGTTGTACGATAGGTGGCACGACTATTATGAGATTCTTCATAATCCCGATGAACGTGACCTAGAGGATGAGGAACATGATGAGCTGTTAAGAAATCTTCGAGGCAAGCCTAGTTGGCATACTAGCACAACTGAAGAAAAGGAAAAGTTATTTTCTATCGGGACAAGGTCTGGTAAGAAAAAGGCTAGTTTAAAGAAGATTGTTCAGATATTAGAGGACCGTGTGCCAAAAAGGAGGGCTCGACATGGTCGTAAGGATAATGATAACGAAGACTTGGCTCCAGAATGGGTGAATTCACTTTTCAACAAACGTAGGAAAGACTTTGAATGGATGGATACTTGGACTGATGAAAACTGCGATAATATTGCAGATTGTGTAGAAAAGTTCGAAAATGATAGAGCAGTTGAATGGCTTTTGAATGGGACGGATATACACATAAAAACTCCGAGAAGAAATGAAAACGAACCTTTTTGTAAGGAAATAGTATCAATGATAGCACTTCCAGAAGAAAAACATATTATGGCACTTTGTGAAGTAGGATATGACAAAGTTGATGTAACGGGCGGTGGAGCAGGAACATCATCATCATCACAAAATCAAACAGACGATTTCGGGCATTTTGCTCTATACAATTTCCCAATCAAGGTTAGCTTTGTAATAATACAAGTGTAATTTTGATTTTGTTAGGAATGAAACGAAGATGTACTTTTAGTTGGGGTAAATTGAACTCATAAGTCATTTTTTCTTTTTATGTTTATAGGAAAGTCTACCATTGATTTACGGATACCGTGTTTCTCAGAGAATATTCACGTGCAAATACATAAAGAATACGATAAATCCTGATCTAAAGAAACAATTTATTGTACAACCGGAAATCGTCAGGATTAGGTCAACATCAGCAATTTTGGTTCTAAATTGTGATGGAGTGATTTACCTGAGCACTAATTTTGGTAAGACATACAATTTTTAGCTCATAAATATGATACTTTTTTATGGAAACATGTATGTGTTTTGATTCCTGTGTGGAACTGTGTATTTAATTTTTTTCCAGGAAACACACTGTTTAATATGGCTTTCTATTACGAGCATGAGAGGGTGGAGAAGTTTTGCCAATTGGATTCTAATTACGTTCCTCCAGCACCAGTAAATAGGTCATGTGATGGTTCCAAAAACCGACCTGCTGGATATCCTCAGTACGTTAGAAGTTTTAAACTATGCGCTTTGAATGTTCCTCCTATTTTTACAACGGATGCCTCGGGCTATACAATCCTATTGACCTTTGGAAAATATTACGCATATGGAGCCATTGCATACAACAGAGAATCGAGACTTGTTGTAGGGGAAGTTCTACGAGAGATGGATTACCCTGACCGGTTCGAAAACTTGTTGTACCCCTCCATTGATAGAAATGGAGAAACAGGTAATTTATACGAATTAAATTAAGAAACGGTAAATAATTCTTTAACTTTAAATGTTCATATCTTGAATGTTTTTTTTTGTATTTGTGGCGAATTTCAGTACTTGGGGTTGCACTCGCTCGTGTATACAGTATCCCTCTGACAATTTTCAAAACAGCCCTGTATGCTAGAAAACATGCACTTAGGTTGATAAGAATGCCATTTCAGTACAATAGAGATGCCCGACATTTTTACAATGGTAATTTGGGTATGTGTACACGATCAGGAAAACTGAGACTAGGCATTCCAAAATGCACGGTAGGTTTTAGTATAATTTTTATTATATCTCGTATAACTTTGTTTTAAGAGAAACTTTTGTGATGAAATGATGTTTACCAATCCTTATTTTACATACAGACATCTTCTTACTCGGTGTACCCTAAACGCTTGGATATGGATATCGGAGAACAAGAATCGGTGCAGGTGGCTGTGCAGGATCAAGACCCTTTTCTCCCCTTATGGATTTTCTCAAGTAACGAAAAGAGCGTCGAAGTCAAAGCTTATCATAGCTTACGGGAAGGAAGTCCGATTCCAGGATTAAATATTCACAACTGGGTTGGTTTGGTTGACTTATTTGTTTCTTAAAAAGTAACGATAATTGCTCAGAATTAGTATGTTTAAAGTTTGCAAGTAAATTTATTCTTTTAATGAAACAGAAAGTAGATATAAAGGCAATAGCTAATTCAAAGAGCGAAGAGGAGTTTGAGTCTCAAGTGGATGCATTTTTTGGATCTGATTACAACAAGCTGAACGAGTACTCCACTCAAATATCATTTGTTAACAGACCAAATGCTAGATGTCACGTACGACCCAGTTCATTGGTCAATGTTCAGATTGGATGTAGGGGAAAGAAATTGGTTGCACACGAAGACAGATACCGTCCCCAATGCAAGCTTTTCCGGAAAAAATTTAATTACACTTTAAAACGAGGAAAATATGACCCAGACCTTGCAAATTCGTGGATAGCCACTGCTACTAATCGTTCACGTAAATTTTTCAAGATAAATTCAAATGGCGATTTAACAGTGATGTACGACTATGTAAACTGGGGATGCCCGTTGGAGCCATTTAGGACGGATGCTTGGGTGCCTGATTTAAGAATCGTGGATGAAACCTCTGAGGATACATCGTCAGGCACAAGATTTGAGGGTCGGTTTGTCCTCGTTGGTAAGATATCTTGTGGTTTTACTCATACATTAGCATATTAATTAGCTACATATATATCATCTTCAAAAACTTTATTTTTGCTACCAGAAATTTTGGGAGCCAAGGGCTTTTCTTACAAAAGTAAAGTAAAGGACATGGGTTGTAACCAACCACCTCAAACCTTACAGAAAATGAAAAAGCAATGGATATACCGTCAACGTCTTTTTCATCTGGCTTCAAACCGTTTGAAGTTTCCCCAAACTAGTGAAGAGCTCGACGCACTTAATTCCTCCAATACCATTAGGGGGAACTTGGTTTTACAAAATGATGCCGTATTGCAGCACACAAATATCTGGAACCGTGCAAACTATGTCTCGTGTTACAGTAAGGAGGGATCGTGTAGTACAGATTTAGACGAGGAATACGAAATTATGAAAACAAGAAATTTTGATGCAGACGACGAGGTGGTAGTGAAAGAGAAAACGATTGAAGAATTGGATGCTGAGGAGCTGGCAGATTATACAGATGAAATGGATGTAAGTGGTTCCCTTTTTTAAAAAAAATAAGATATAAAATATTTATAAAAGGTTAAAAAATTTGAAAGTACAATTCGTCAATGCATTTTCATTCTTAGGACGTCAACCTTAAAAAGCAAGAATCGCTTAACCAAATAGTATGGAGTAAGGATCATCCACGTGTGTTAGTGTTCATGGCTATTGCTGTCGATGAATACGACTCTTTTTGCGATTTCCGTGCAATATTTGGAGTTTCATTGAAAACAGTACCGGACATGGATGACTTGTATAGTTTTCTCATTTTCTTGGCTTGTCTTCTTTTCTGGTTTGTACTTGTGGTTGGAGGATATCATGTGCGTAAACGATACTTGCGAACCACATTCTTGCAACAAGCCACAGCTGAACGTCTGGAACAAGCTGCTTGGACCATTGTTTATCGTTATGAAAAACTTATACATGGTAATGCAATGGATGCATTGTTTCATACTGAAACTGACACTCCAGCCGACCCTGGTGCAGCGAAAATGAACCTTGCAGCGAAAAATGCACATGACAAAAGACGAGCCGAACTGCGCATGAAGAAAACTCACATAATGGCCCAAGAACAGGCACGTCATGAACGACTGCAAAAGATATTTCAAAAGCAATGACCGAACGAAGCGTTTCACAATTTTTATTTTTAGATTTCTATTCTTGAATATAAAATTTAGATTTCATTTTGATCTGTATTCTTACTTTCATAGCGAATACTTATTTATAGCAAATAATGTTATCTGAATCAAGTTTCAATAAACTACAAAAATAAAAAGAATCATAAATATTCGATTTCTTTTTTTGAATAAATATAGTAATGCATTGTTGTCCTATTAAAAATCATTTTCTATTGACGTATCTCCTTTACTTACTTTTACAATTTGTTTTTGCCAAGTTCTATAAAACAACTGTAAACTGACATTTGACATTTTAAAGATTTTTTTCTTTTGATTTCTTATCTACAATAACACGATTTTAAGCTTTCCCTTGTCATTTAAAAGTTTGTTATGGACTTGTAGAGAAATCCGATATAACGTAAATATTGCATCTGATCTTGCATTGTATAGTGCTGCACTGCAAAGAAATCACAAATGAGTGTCGGTCGATGCCAAATTATCATAAACTGCGTACAAGAATATGTCAACTGTCAACGTATATCAAATTATCGATCAGCCACCACCGGTAACCGGTTTTTATATGCATCATCAGATTAGGCTCATGATTTTTGAGTGTACTGTACTGCTGCTAAATAATACCATGTAATCAAGTGTTTGATCAAAAATGACCAGTTTATATTAAAGCGAAACCATAAAGGACAAAATAGACATGAAGGACCTTAACACACAATCATAACAAGAATAGCTCTTTTTTATTGTAATACTAGAAAACAAGTACATAAATGTAGTTCAGTAAATATAGTCATAAAAATAATAATACTACTTCCAACAGTAAAATAATATAGTGGTTGTAATATTTAGGGTGGAGGTCAACAAACAATAAAAAATGTTTATGTGTAAAAAGTATACATAAGGAAACACAGGGGGAAAGAGAGACACAATTTTATATTTGAATATGACAAATTATATTAAACTAACTTTCGCTGTATTCAGGGACGTTAAGATCTTTTGGGATTTTGACATATCCAAAGAGATGATGGAAGCTGACGCAGTACACTGTAAAGAAATTATTTTCCATTTAGTAGACATTAAAAAACACAAGGACATATTTGTTATTAATTAAACCAAATTATGAAGTACCTGAAAGGTAGTCAATATCATTGACAGTTATGTCGGAGGGCAATGTCAGCTCAATCGTTTGCTTCTCGTATCCTTGCAAAACTTCGTAAGAACCATTTTCGTCAGCAATTTTTCTGCCTTTTACAATAGCGTTGCTGTCGGTGGGAGTGCCTAAACGTAACACAGGAAATCAAATGGAAAGAATTTCTTGATTGTTCTCGAAAAGGCTACAAGTGCATTTTACTATCATGTTATTGCGGCCTGTGACATTACCTTTTCCAACCCAAAAGTACGCGTCTGGGCCAGCACCATCATAAGAAAATGACTGGATTTGAATGGTCCTAGTGTTCTTGATGATAATTTCCCCCGAAGACACTTTATGAGCCAATTTGACAAATCCGGCTGGAATAGATACGGGTGCCGGATCACCTTCTTTTGGAACTTTAGTTTTGGCACTAATCTTTGCCCCAATAGCTATGCTCACGGCGAGAGCAAGTACTGTAATTACAATGAAGGATTTAGCCATCTTGAACTTTCTGAGAAGGACTCCAAATTTCTGAGAAACCTTGACTTGTTCTTCTAGAAGAAAAGTGATACGTTAAATGTAAGCTCAATGAACTTATTTCTGAAGGACCAGACAAGGAAGAAGTGTTTTGCCTTGTTGCAAAATTGCAACTGATGCCGAATAACTTGAGGAAAGTCTTACTTATTTGAACTGTTTGTTTGCTGTTTACCAATGATATTGTAATGCAATAATGGTGCGACATAGATGCCTTATAAATTCGACTTTTTGAGAACTCTCTCTGACTGACTGATAGCAATATTTACTGAAGTAGCCATCCAATTTAAAGAACCAGCATGAGTGCAGAGAACGGGAATAAGATGAATAAGCAATAAAAGTACATATAGAGATAATGCATGCAAATAGTGCATTCAATTAAAGTGAGATTCTCATGATAATTTGCTGCTTAGTCTTGATGCTGAATTAGACAGCAGTCACAGTAGTCCATTGTCATTTTTGGACTTGATCGGTACAGCATTTAAAAAATGCTGGTTTGTATCGTTATCTTATCATAATAATACATACATGAACTCTTCTGACACTACTGGTTGCTCAAGTGTACTTCTCGTGTTCTGGTTTGTGTCACCTTTAAAAGAAGCAGCAGCTTAATATGATACGATACAACAAAGAAATAATGGCACGACTGACTGTGGTAATCAAATCATCTCTCTTAAATCGATTGTTTACTGCAGTGCAATGACAACAATCAATTCATTCATTTCTTTAATTGTATGCAGTTTTCATTCTAGTCAACGATTTTTTTCCCTTAATCAAGATCTCGTTCAGAATGTACTAAACAGGAGCAATAAGCAGATGTCGTAAGATTAAAATGTTAAAAAATGCATTCTTTTTTGCACACAAATGTGATTTATGAATGAGGTACAAGAATACATTCTACATTTTATTCCTTTCCTTTTGTCCCACTTGATCAAGCCCTCAATTGAATCTTTTGTACATTTCAAGCGAGCACGTTACCCTTTTGTCCATGCATGCAACGCAAATCAACCCAAACAATAACTGCACTACTTTAAAAACTAGATAATAAGTAACATACTCCCTTAAACTTTTAGATTTTCATTAGAAGACGACCGATTCGATAAACATCCGGCAGCAAAATGATAAATCTGTTGCAACAAAAATAATTTAGAATGAAAATGGCTTAATTCTGATGCATTCCGCGATTCTACTTCAACCATATGGTTTATTCTGATAGAAAACGATTATCTTTAATTAATTCTTATTAACAAGCAGTCTGGCATGCGATTTGTGCAGTGACATGCTTTAATTTATAGCATGATTAAATAATTTACATGTCCAAATGCTTGTTTAAATGTTTCTTGACTCTGTGTACACGTTTCGTGAATTTAGGATCAATCAAATCAAATAGTTTATAGTTCACATTGCGATTGCATCGATTGCTGAAGACTTGGTTTTTTTACCTCAGGGCAAATAGTTGGACATGATGGTTTAGCAACAACGGTAACGGTACTCTGATCGACAATGAATTGATTTAATCTAATTGATTTTCCTCTACAATTATTGTTGACTTGAGGGCAAAGGGTGATGTGATAATAAAATTAAAGTTGAGGGTGCACCCCTGCCTGCTGCATTTTTTCACAAAATGTATACAAAGGTGCCATTTATTTTCTTAAATTATGGATTGCGCACGCACCAACCAAAAAACAATCCATAAAAAGGACAAGGATTGTATTTATGAATGTAATTAATTACTCAATTGCATGATGTTTCTTCATTTGTTGCTGTCATCAAGTTAGAGACGGAAGCGACTAGGCGAGAATTTTTCTTGAATTGAGAATAACAGTTCATGCAAAAAAACATTTTGTTAGACAAATCAATTATTATGTAAAGTACAATTCAGCAGGTAACTTTGAGACATTTTTATGCAATGCCGAGCCGAATTCAGTGTCAACGCTATACCACCTAAAAACATATTGTTATTTAGTGCCCATTTACCGACAGTCATCACCCGATGACACAGAACTCAAATTAATTGAGTAGTTAAATTTAACACAAAAAAAAATATTCGAGGAAAAATAACTTTCATCCAATCTAACTGCCAATGAAAGGGCGTTCTACAACAATAATTCTCACTGTTTCTCATGTCAGCCAAAAAAAATGTTCTGTCATGCAAAATACAGAACAGGGAAGGGATACGTTCATACTTTAGCTGATGTACAATTTGTTTGCACAATTCCTTCTCTGTCTCTACGTATCTTCCTTTTCCGGAGAAAACTCACACAAGGGCTTTTAAGCATATATTTTTGAGCAAGGATGTATGTATATCTGTAATGTAATACACACATACTTTTCCTGTATTGTTAAAAATGACTCGAGAAGAGTGTCTGGAAGCGCATAGGGTGGGAAGCCACGGTGATCATGTTAGAGAAGCATGCAGGCGGGGCGAAATGTCTCATTGAACCAACCCATTGGTTTTTCCAAGCCCGGAGAAACGGAGAAAATTTACAAGTGACTGGTTTATGGTGAAATAGAAATGGCATATAAGGATGTTACAGCGCATATGTATTTTCTACATTTTATACAAAAGTTAGCAGCATGCCATGTGTATTTATCAAATGGGGCAATATCTCCGGAACTCTATGTGATAATGTTGCAACCCAACAGTGCGTAAAAAGGATCCACGTTATCCCTTTACACTTTTAGCCTGCCTGGCATTACATTGCCACTTTATCGAGCTCATGATAATACGCTACTAGTCTTGAATATGATGGACCAGTAAAAGTTTAGGTTCTCATATCCATCCAGTTGACAGAGAGTAGAGAAAGAGCTTTTTATATTCTGGCTTTTAGAATTCTGGTTGTATCACTTTGAATGTGCTGCTCCTACTCTCATCACACAAAGTACATAGCTGGAAGAAGAAAGTGGTGGTGGAGAAAAGGGGCAAAGTATCTAACAAGCAGCAAAGCTATTCCTTCCGGGGTTATTCCATCCATTTTCTCCACGAGCAGGCAGAGCAGAGAGGCAGGCATTTATCAAGGCGACATTCCGCAGTAAGTAAAGTACATAATCGTTGTTGATCTGTTGCGAGAAGCTGTCGAGTGTCGAGTGACTGATCTAATCTACAAACCAAACCACCAGCACGATTGTCAGAGGAGGAATTTTTTTATTGAGTGAAATGCCCATGTGTACAAAATAAGACTGTGTGTTACTTTCTTAACTTTTCAAGTTTGTTTTCAATATATTTATGTCAGTGTTCATTCCAGCAGAGCAGATGTGTACCTAGATAAATTACTCACATTGTCAAAGCATAAAACACCAATAAATAATCTTTTTGGCAAGTTGTGAACTGACGTAGACAATGATATTTTGGGAGATCTACTGAACTTTAGTATAAAACTTTCTTCGTAACCATTCACCCAACATAAGAATGCGGAGAAAAGAAGAAAAAAGTAGAAAAATACTACATAATTGTTAGTGAAAGGAGTGCATAACTTTCTTCCCCCTGTCATGTCTTTTCTAGGGGCGATTTTATGTCAGACAAATGGTCAAGATGTGTGATTTGTGGGAGGTGGTACTTTGTCTACTTTTAGTCCATCAGAAAAGCTAACACATGACATGA
>JAQIWN010004648.1:0-10913 GCA_034699025.1 Entomobrya cf. arborea Gr-Col-00668 | reverse complement strand
AAGACACTATCCTCATATCATACGAAATAACAAGTGTATTGTTATACTGGATGGGAATATATTATTCAGTCGTAGTCGTAGACGAAACGAAAGCTTTTATGTCCAAAAAAGATTGGTACGCACCTAATTTATGAAGCGATGATGTTGACGATGATGATGATAGTAGAAAATCAAACGAAGTCCTTTATTGTAGACAGAAAAAAATAGACAATCTTCCTCTTATGTATTTTTGCTGAATGACTTGAGAATGGTAAGAAAAATAGCAAAAGAATAAGATGAGGGCTGTAAAGTGTACAGGGATTCTTGAGTTCTTGAGAAGAGGCGATATTTCATACGTCATTTCGGTCATTTATCTCCGTGTGCACTGCTGCTCTTCTCTCCCGCTTCTCTCTCTCTCTCTCTGTTCTGTTATTTTCTCAGATTTCATATTGAAGAGAAAGATATTGTTGTACAGGACGAAAAGATTGAGAAGTGAAGCGAAGATTTGTTGGAGGCAGCTAGAATGAAATATAGATTCCCTAAGAGCAAACCAAAGGATTAATATGAAGTTTGGGATCATTATTATTATTAGAAATCTACATTAGTGTAGTGAATGAATGAATACACATTTATTTAATCTGTAATATTAGAAGATAAATATTTTAAAAGTTGAGTTGAAAACATTCTCAAATAGCCTTCACATGGCCAACAATTTTCATTAACTGACACACATGTCATCTTAAAAGGGTTAATTATTGTTACATGGCACATGGTTCTTAGTATGATATATAGAACAATAGACGTTTTATACAAGTTAGCAACGAAAAACGATGATGACAATATTTTTAAATGACACACGACAAGTGTAAGTACTTGGGTAAAAAGTTAATCAAGGCGAAAGTAGAAATGAGTTACCACCAATAAAAGTTCGCTTCAAAAAGACACTATGTCAGGTCTTCAATTATGGAAAAAGAACTTTGGCTTCTAATTTTTAACAAAAAAGAAATCTGAAAGCTGATTTGAATTCTTCGAAATGTTCCTCACAAAAAAACGTTAAAAAGGGTGCAATGATCTCCATGAAAAAATCTGTTTTTCCTGATTTTCTCCTCCCTTTCTTATTGGCTTGCTTTCTTTTTTTGTGTGTCAAAACACTTTTGAAAATGTTAAAGTATCAAGCAAGCTGAACTATGTACATACGTATTTTTCTCTTTCTCTCTCAGTTCCCATCCCCTACATTATGCATTTAAATATATATTATGTATACGCGGATGGGACATAAATCTTGCGCAATCTGGCTGGTGGATGGCTTGCTCCTTCTTTTCTTCCTCCCACATTCGATGCTTACGTAGTTTTGAACAGTTTTCAACTGTCACCACACACTACAATAAGTTTTTACATAGGAGCAGAAGTGATTTCGTTTTGTGTGTGCTCTTGGGATGGTTTTTGATGGAAAAGTTGGAACTTTCTGAAATCTTTTGGCCATGTACTTGCCAGGTTCACTATTCATCTTTTCCTTTATCCTTTCCCATTCACTTTTTCCTTTCTTTCTACCATTTCCTAAACTCAACTCATTCATATTCCTATCACCCAGAAACTGTCTTTCAGCTCCCACCCTCCTCTTAATCTCACTTTTCTCCGTCCCTTTTAATGTTTCCGTTTTACTTTATTTCTCCTTTCTCATACTTTTCCATGTCGTTGTATTTTACTTAATGACAAAATAGTTTTAGTTCCGAATAACGCATTTCATAAAAAATACACACAAAAGTTCTCAACTATACTCAAGCAAAGCAGGTACAAATAAATCTATTGATTTATTCACTTTATGTAGCTAAATTATGTGGTAGGCTCAAATACTAAAAAAAATTGGTCGACATGATGGCAAATTGAATGGTTTACACATATTGTAATACTGCATTGCATAAGTTGCCAGTGAAGTTTTAGAGCGAAGAGGAAATGTACAAGATTTAAGGATGTTTTTTTTACATTTTTAAACAAACTAAATTAATATATTTCAGAATTTTTAGAACCGCATTTTACTTGCTGTGTATAAACCATGTTGAGTGAACCACAACGAAAGTGAAGGGTTACTTTGCAAAGTACGTAATTGCTGAGAACACAGAAAGAATAAAATGATCAAAGTTAGTATAGACAAAGCACCATATTCGCTATTCCATCAGAACAACCCAACATTCATTTTTAGGGAGTTGTAATGCTATTTTATAATAATTTCTGACAAATAACCCTCCAAGACAAATTCTTTGCGTGCAGTAAAGACTAAAAACCATTACAATAAAGACGGTGGTGGTGGTGATGATGAAGGATTGGGGGTTGGCTTTTTCAGAAAAGCATTTCATTTCGTCTTTGATTGCCTCTTTTCAACATCAATGCACGCATTACACAGCAGCAAAACATGAATGTGAGTCTCTTCTTTCATTTTCGTGAGGCATGCAATGGTGATGTGATGATGATGACTGCAGTTGACGTTGACGAACTTGCTTCATTCACGCAGTATACATATTTCTTATTGAGAGTGCTGGCTAATCCTACAAAGGAACACCAGGAAAAAAGTACATATATGGATTGAATTATTATGTTCTTTTCATTTCACCATCCACGCAAACGCAGAACAGAACAGGCACTCAACAGCATTACCAACCAAGCACCTCATCGTCATCATCATCACCATCAAGTGTGTGATTAAGGGTACAAAATAGAAAAAAGTTAATGCAAAAAAATGGTAATGAAAAGAAACATTATAACAATAGAGAATGAAAGGGAAAATGGAAACTGAACATTGAACAACACAAGAAAAAATATCTTATGATGAATAGCGAGAGCACAAGGAGGAGAATGATGATGAAAGGTTACTTCTTTTAGTGCATAGTACTTTTTAGATGATAATGATGACTGAACTGGAAAGTGAATGCTCCCTGCAAGCAGAAGTCTTTCGTTATTTATGGTTTGTAATGAAAACTGCCATAGAGTAATCAGAATGATAGCTTACAGTAATTTTCAGTGTAGGAGGTATACAGTTGTACTTACGAAATCAGCGGGGATGATAAAAATAGCGTGTTGTGACATGACATTACTTACTTTTGACGGGAATTCAGTTTTTGTGATTTCTTTGTAGTAGGTGGAGCAAAAACAATATTTACACAAAGGAAGAAAAATCTTGGGAGTAAAATTATTTGATTCTGTCGAGCGATTGAAAAGACACAAATTATCTATAAAAAATCAACTTTGGTATAAAATATTTTATGTGATCCAAATCTAAGACCAATCACAATCACATGAAATAAGAAATGGGGAACAGGAGCTTTGGCTTTAATGAAATCATACAAATGTAGATATATTCTTGATTTTTGATAACAAAAACATACTATTCTAGCAAAATAAATTGCATAAATATGTCGGATATCTTTTCATAATCCCGTATGCATATTTCTTGTTTTTCATGAGACCATTGTTTGGAACATCATATAGAATGAGATGTACCCTTTCAATTTTTCACTAATGATTTAAAGAACAAGACGCCAAGAATTTTGAAGTGGTTGGACGTTCAACAATACTGTTTGGTTTGAAATTTGTGCTCCATCACACAGTTGTATCTTCAAAATATATTGCGATCATTATTACCTCGTTGCCTCAAGCTTAGCTAGCTTTATGCAATCATCGTGTCTGCCTCTACTTACTTTTTGTGGGTACTTAATTTTTTAATCAATTTTTTTACTTGTTTCATTAAAAAATATACATGAGCCGTAATAGCTTATAAACGACTAAACTTTTATTCTTAGGTTTTTAGAAAGATGAAGATATACCTTTTTACTGATTGGAATATCTTTTGACAGCGAGCTTTATGTTTTGTCCACAACGAGCTAGTTATTTGACGGGACCTTTTTTAAAACACAAAATCAACAATGAAATGACCAAAAGAGTTTTAAGATTTGCCTTTTGGAGCTATTATGGCTTCTGTATGATTTAATTTTTAAGTAGTAAAGTTGAGATAAATCATTTTGCTTGTACTTTTCCTTGGCTATACGCTACTGTCAATGTAACTTATAACTTTGAACTATATATGTATGTTCCCCCCACAAAAAAAAAACTACGTCGATGTATTTGAAAGAGAAGCTTTTGTTGGATATTAGAAGAAATGTAAACTTATACGTATAGTCACACTCGGTTGGTTGGCTTGTTGAGTGAATGGAATGTGATTGCAAAAAGTGTAAATTAATGGTGCTATTATTCAACGCGTTTTTATTTCATCGTCGTCGTCTTTTCTTTCGTCTTATTTTCATTTTAATTTTTTATACCTTGTCTGAGAGAGTGTAAAGCATAGTTTTTTTGTGTGCGGATGAAAACTCGATGACGATGAAAATGAAAAGTAGAGACTGTGACTAAGGCGCATTAAGCCATGAGCTACTCTGTTTCCTCTTGTTCAACTGTATTAATGTGTGTGGGTACTAGCGCGCAGGTAGATAAAAAAAAGTGGTGGTGATGATGATGATACCGAAAAGTGAAGATCATGTGAATGTTTGAATAGATGGAAAATGTTATAATATTTTTATCAGCATCTTAAAAAATTCCAAGGAATTATCTATACATGTTTTTAAACTCAACCAAGTACGTATTTAGCTTTTCAAAAAATATAATGAGAGAGATGTTAGAAGTAAAAATACAAGTCATACTTCATATCACATGCAGTTTAGTCACTCTTTTCATTTACTTCGATTTATATCTGATATTAGGTTTGGTTGACGCACATTATTTTTGAAACTATTAGAAGTAGTTGCCTACGTGCAGTGTAAAGTGTAGTTTACAACGAGAATGCCTAATGTCGTAACATTGTATAACCAACAAGTAATGAGCATGACGATAATATTATTATCTTCCAACACACAGTAGTCACACTCTGCACAATAGAAAGAAAATATACGCATTATGCTTTACTATTAAAATAATGTTGTATGTTTTCTAAATTTAAATGTCCGTCATCACGAGATTTATGTAAATATAGCACAATATATCTCGTTGGCTCCAACTAAAATAGTTAAATAAGATAGGAAAATTTGGCCATTTACTTTAGTAAAACCAGTGATTAGATTAGTTTAATGTCTGCATCACACCTGAATCCAGTAATGCAGTAGTGAACAAATTGCTGACGTTCTGAAAACTAGAGCAGATAAATTGTGAGACTGATTATGTAAGATTGTAGAACGACATTTATTAGTTTACAACTCACACATTATAGTTTATATCTTATTCGTAGTAAGAAGTTAAGAGATTTCATGAAACATTTAAAACAAAACAAGGTATTTATTGTATATAACGCGCAACGAAGTAAAAAACTTTAAATAATAAAAAAAAACAGGTTGACGTTGTTTATTGGCTTTTATAATTGACTTTATTTTATGGACCACACAAATGAGCATATTCCCTAAGGGATTTTTTGTATACCACATCACATGATTAGCATGAATGGATATTGGTCATACCCGAGAAAACATAATTTTCTTATTTATCACCCTAAACACAATGTACTTCAATGGTTGAAAACAAACAAGCGTAATTTGAAGAGGGGCAGGTACCAAGACTTGATCAGATCAGGTCTAGCCAAACTACATCTCTGGTTTTATGTCTACACTGGTTTGGTCGTATCGATATGCGATTACAAAATTTATTTTGTTTGATCTAAACGTGTTCTTGTACACAAATAATGTAATGCAGATTATAAAATATGTGCACTTGGATCGTGAAGTGTGTTCCCTTTCACACCTTGAACAAGATAATGAACATTATTTAATATATGTAATGTCTTCAAAAGAGAATGCTGTTAAATATAGGAACATGCGGGCAATGTTTGTTTTAAAATTTCCACAACCTTTATTGGTTTACCTTTCTTGTAAGCCGATCGCCGTCCTGTCTCGTTTACGTATGTTATCGTCTCTTGCGTGTCTATCTTATCATCTTGATCTAAACATGAATTCTCATGAACACCAAGAGATATATAAAGACACAAATTACAAACTTGGATAACGTTTTGTATAAAAATCGACAAATAAACAAAGTCTTGTCTTAAAAATTTAAAAGTTTCTCTTGTAATACTTTGTATTGGTAATAGAGTCCTTGTTGAATTTCGAGAAATACATTCAAAAGCGAACACATTTTAGCCATGTTGTAAAAAGAATAAGGTGAAATTTGTTGGGTGGAAAATAATCCAAGATGATCTAGAACCACAACTATGCATTGTTCTTGAGGCTGTAAGCAGCGAATTTGCAATGAAAAAAGCAATCGAATGTCTGAACTGCGGTACTTGGATTGTTGTGTGTTGAATTTTTTAAAATTTTATAAGAATAAATTGTCAGCAGATGAAAAGGTTGGTGTTTTGATGTTGTGACCGCGGATCTCTCATTATTCTCTTCTGTAATAAAACCGATACGGTTCGTTGACCAAATGACACGGAACTTCAGTTTTACCCTTTCGTCTGTCTTCTCTGCAGACGGATAATCCAGTAGTCAAATGAGATATTGTGTGAAAAGTCTATTGTATACTAAAAATGTATCTTAAAAGTAGCTGACAAAAATTAGTTGTACAATTCTAAATTTTCCGGACAAAATCGGTAATAACGCATTCAAGTCTTATGGTTTAACATGATAAATGTAGTAGGGAATTCCTCACATAGCATGAGACATTTAGAATTAGAAGAGGCAAATCAGGTTGTAAATTCGAAACCCACTTCATAGTTTTCTATCAGATTTTTTTTCGTTCTCGTTTATTGGAGAAATTTTTAAATAAAATGAATGAATGAGTAAAGTACCTGAACTTTTATGAAGGTGAAAAACTTTTCTTATTCGTTTTCATATGTATTCAAAATTTGAAAATTTCAACAACCAATTGAGTGCACTTTCATTAAAAATATTTCCACTCAAGAAACTGTTTGGTCACACCAGCGTTCGTTCGGAACCATTAAAAGCAAGTGGTTGTATCCCAATTTTTTAAAAATAAATAAACTATCTGGAAAATGGTTATTAACTATTAATTAGGTTTTGTTAATGAAAAATGCATAAAAGTAAATTATTATCGTCACTACTTCCTTACGTACAACACGTCAGTAAAAATGTAAATAAAAATTTAATTAATATCTTCAAACGAGCTCAGTTTAGTTAAGGGGCAATTTAAAGTGAAGTGCCACATGACATTTCATTTAACTTGAAATGGCAGAAGTACCTTTGCGGTAAAAACATGGGTAGTTTTTCCTGTATTCTAAAACTTCTCCACTTTTAAGTTAAGAACATTTATCGTTGTCATTCGTAAGTACTGGCCCATTATAATTTTCTCTCTTCCATCATCTTCATCCTTTTTTCTTTTAAAAAGTAAGTTTACTCTTTCTGATTGCTCACTACTTTTTGAGATGCAGGGGTTGCTCAGTTCTCACCGGTAGCACAACTGTGTGACCAACTTCAATTTCCACAAAATGTATTAACATCAGGAGCAAAACTAATGGCACCACTTCTCATATCGAAAATAATCTGTAATGACCATCATTTAATGTAGTTTAATGGTAGCTGAGTGACTAATGTTTTATAAGACATGGACTAATTGAGATGGGATCTTATGATTGAAATGCTGTAAATGTCTTGTATAATCAAACTCACTCTTTAAAGGGATTCAGAATACAGAAAGGATCATCTTATGTCGTACATTAGTTTTAAACTGTAAAGCACACTTGTCGGTGGTCTCCAATAATTTAACTGTATTTGAATGAACATGAACCAAATCTATCCTAAACTACTACAATTGCTAGTGCAACTTGATTTATAGAGATTAGATATTTGGTTGTATATTACATCCTTACAATAAATGCATACCGACAAGGGAATAATTATGCAGTAGTGATTTTATAATACCAGTTGTTCGCTTATAATTCAACTGCTTTCGGCAAATCGCTTTCATTTTTAGTTTCATTGAGAGATAGTAAAATTGCTTCTGTGTTAATTCTTTCAACACTCTATACGTGCCTTTTTTACACTTCACGCGAAGAAACAGCAGCAGGGGAAATTGATGAATGGTCAATTAAATAAAGGGAGGAATTTAAATTTTTTCTTTTGGATTTTTTGCGTGTCTTACAGATAGATCCTCGAGGATGTAAAAAAATCTAACAATTGAACTGACTACAACTCTCATGAGGATTGAATTGCGTGCGTGCAGTGCATGGAAATCTCTTCCCCCAGCAGCCCAATAATACTAATCCTAATCAGAAGAGCCATGTTGTCTAGTTGGGAACCAAGTTCGTTTGGCTGATTGCCTGGTTTCTGGTTGTCTTCACTTTTACGTCTAGGATTTTTCTACTTTGCACCATACCGGACTAATTTAAGACACTCCAGGTATTCTCTTTACTTTATGTGTGCAACTTTTTTCTTTTTTTCTTCAGCAGCAGCCCAAAGTCCAAATCCAAATATCCTATAAATATGAAAACGGCTTATGTGAAAGTTTACTATCGAGAGAGCTGAGCGAAAGCCAATAATTCTTGGTGGAAATGAAGTGACAGATGTGGATAGTTCCCATGATTCATATTATCGTAAGCATCTCTGATAATATGAGTACGGCTCTGTTTTAAATCAACACATAAAAAGTTGCATTGTCATCTTTCATCCCTTTTCTTACATGTAAAACCACAAACACTATCTTTCTAGTTCTTTTGGCTTAAATTATACTTCCCATAATATTCTCATAAAACATTTCAAACAAAAAAAAATCGTTTCAGCTTTTCACAAACAGATTATTGCACTAAATGCTTTGGAAATGAGGCGCAAGGTATTCCAGCACTGAAAAAAAGTTTTTAAATTGTACATACATCATCGTCCTTTAATTTGTAAGTTTTATCATTGGATACATATTGCATATTTTTATTTATTCCAGGGAGCATCTGTAGTAGAGAATTCCAGCAGAACTGTTGGAAAAGTTTTTTTTACGTTTTTATACTTTCCAGTATAACTTATAGAAGTACACCTCAACGCAACGTTCCTGTCAACCACATAAGTTTTATGAAAGAAAAATCTGCTAGAGAAAAAGTACAAGCGTACAAGAAAGATCGGTTTGGTGGAGATTTTATGAAAAGATATATTTGTAGCAAACGTAGTAAAATGGAGGAAAAGAGCACTCTTGGGATTTTTTTCATCCTTCGTTTTGCTCTTTTTACGTGACCGTCTTTTTTATTTCTATTTCTCTTGTTAGGAAGGGTATAAAGCAGCTTGTCGGTGCGGTGGTGGTGCTGGTATGGTGGTTGTGTCTGACTGTGAACAAAGTTAGTTTAGAGATTGCCGTCTAGCTTTTTGGATCCATCCCTGATGATGACGATGATGATTAGAGATGTGGCGGTTTGTGTGGCATTGACTTGATTTTACCTTTACATTGAACTCAAAAAAATAAAAAAGGATGGTTGAGCGTGTACGTCGTGAAACTGCAGTTTTTGTGCTGCTGTTGTTTTCACATAGTTGGCTTTGTATGGTTGTTTTGTACTCAAATACATGTATATACATATGTGCAATGTCCCTTCTTTTTCCTGAAGAAAAGATCTGATACGCATAAGCTGACAACAACAGAGCTTGAGGAACGTAAAAGAAAATGATCTGAAGATGATACTGATGATGATCATGAAAAAGGCTGATATTGCTGATGATGATTACGGCAAGAGTGATGATGATAGTGATCATCATCATCCTGTCTCTCATCAAACGGAAAGGTGACTGACTTCCTTCCTCTGAGATTTGGTTAAGCACAAGTGCAAACTAAGCAATGAAAAGGAGTAGACAAGCAAATAAGAAAATATCAAAGTAGCATCATCTGTCACTTTTTTGCTTGCTGCCTCCTAAACTGAACCGAAAGGCAAAATATTATTACCATCATCACAACTATAACTTTAATTGAAACGGGTTTACTACTGACTGTCGTCCTCGTCATCATCACTGCGATCACTTTGTGCTATTCAAGTAATTTCACAGAATTCTAAACTTGTGTAGCTGCACACGGAGATTTAATGATTTGCCATTATGGCGTGACTATAGTCTGAATCCTTTTAAATGAGATGTAATTGGAGTTATATGCAAAATTTTCATGACGAAAAGGAAGGAGAGATTTTATAACTGATGGGAAGAGAGTATTAATGTTCCCCATCATCATTACCAAAAACTCAACAGGAGAAATAAATGGTATCTCAGTTCAGTCTCAGGGTATGACTCATAAAGCAAGCAAAGATATAATGTAAAAGGGAAACTTTAAATGATTCCTATTTATTATCATCTTTCAAATACTTCACATGATAAATATAGGAACAACTTGTGTGTGACTTCTTAACTTGGAATTGTGTGTATCTACAAGCTTGGAAATTACTAAAAGGATGTTCTTGTACAGGTTTATGAATGTTTGGGTACTTTCATCCGTGTGGTTGCTATTTATGTATTCATCGACACAGGCTTTTTCATCTTTGGTGAACGATATTATAACTAACGATTTTCTGAGCATATGGCGTTCGTTCTTGTTTTGATTGTGTGGTTTCTGTCATTAGTATTCTTGTTCAATTTAATATTCGCAAGAATTCTACAAGGTAATACCAGTAGAACAGTTTTGGGATTTGCATGAAATTGCATAATTCAATAGACTTGTCATACATCGAAATAGAAAGATAATTTTATCCCTATCCCACAACAACAAAAATATTTTTTTTTAAATAATAATGATGACACGACAAAATCAGAGTTCTAGAAGCGGTAGTGGGAGAATCTACACAGTCATTATGAAACCCGACAGCTTAATCTCTGTTTCTTTTTTTACTTTGAAACGAATAAAGTGAATAGCGAGTAGTCTTTATCAAAAAAACCACGTTAGATTGAAAATGAGCGGTGTTTGTTATTTCTAATCATGATGGGCGAACTACTTTC
>JAQIWN010004647.1:0-10915 GCA_034699025.1 Entomobrya cf. arborea Gr-Col-00668 | reverse complement strand
GCGACGTGGACAGTAACATGTTTTTGAACGCCTAGAATTGTAAAAATAATATTCACCACCACAATTAAAGATTAGTGTTGAATTTTTGAGTTTGAAAATTCAAATTGCTAAAAATACATACATCTGTGTGCACGTTAAAACATGAATAACTCCGTGTTGACTCAAGACAAGAATCAAACGGTGCAACCCTTAGATAGCCAAAGGCTTAACTTAAATATGTACCGAAATGCTCGCTCATGCGACTTAAATCGTTGTAGCTGTAATCAAAATGTAAACTTGGCCAAATTCGTTTTTTGTTAACATTTTTTAGCTGCTGACAAATGCCAGAATTCTTAGAACTGATTTGAAGTTTCGGCCGTAATTTCACCATTGTGAATGCTCATTTCGGGCTAACACACTTAAAAGTTTGACGAAACCATGCACCTTGTTAAAAATTCAAGGGATACGGTTTTCATCAAAATTTGATTTTTGTGATAATTTTTCTTACTTTGAAATATGGTTGTTTTAAATTTTAACCTGTTACTGATTATAAACTTTTATATGATTGCCTGTGTTATGAGAGCTTTTCTCGATCTTTTTTCCGTGAAGCTATGAAAATATTGATCTATGATGATATGATCATGAACATTTACTGCTAAGATTTTGGATGGACCTGTTTGTAAATTCATAGTTCCACGGAAAAAAGCTTGAGAAAAGCGCTCATAACAATCTTAACAAAACAAGCAATCTTCTAAAAGCTATAGCATAGGAAACGTAGTCGTCGGTAGTTTTTTTTTGGAAATTGTACCGACAATTTCCTTTGATGGTACAAAGGTCGATAAATATTTAAATATTTTGCATTTCTATTCTGACATCTTATGGGGGTGAAGGATAGAGCAACACATGCAGATATACATGCACACATGTGTATTTTTACCCCAGCATGCATTTTTTGCTGGAATAGGGGATGTACACATCACACATTACACGAACGAAATATCATGGGATCAGTAGACTTATTATTATGTTGGTATAAAAATACACATGTGTGTATTCCACCCATAAGATGCATGAAATTTAAATATTTATCGACCTTTGTACCATCAAAGGAAATTGTCGGTACCGTTTCCCCACAATGAAGAACTACTGATGACAGTAAGTTAGAACCAAGTGCTTTTGCACATATTTAAGTACGATCTTTCACTTCTTGTCTCGACTCAACACGGAGTTGTACTTGCTTTAAAGGTAGCTCAATATGTATTAAATTAAATGATGCTTACCACCTCCACCGCCACCTCCACCTCCACTGTAGCCTCCACCGCCTCCACTAAAGCCCCCACCACCTCCTCCACTATATCCCCCTCCTGATCCACCCCCTCCTCCTCCTACATTGATTACAGGAGATTATATTCACTCCATCTATTTTTTTATTGTTAGAGTAAAGATATAGCCAAGTAATTCTTACCAGAATATCCTCCTGAACCACCGGAACTTCCCCCAAACCCCCCTCCACCACCTCCAAACCCACCTCCCCCACCTCCAAATCCACCTGCTATCCCAGCGGAAGAGACGGCGATAACGGACGCAAGAACCTTTTTTCAACAAATCACAGAATTAAAATAAGATGCAGTTCCTGTATCAAAAATTTCAATTCGAACTTATTCAAGACATACCAAAAGAGTTTTCATGATGAAAATTTAGACCACCTCAAAACTAAAATTTCTTAAAAGAGTTTCCCAAAAGTTGCTGGGAAAATGTTTTTAAGCTAGTAGTATTATTTCTTATAAGCTCTCTCCTCTCCCCAAAAGCTCTCAACGAGCACACAAATTTTTTGCACACACAATCTTTATCTTTTCCTCCTCCTGGTATTACATTTGTCTTGACGGATGAGTCGTCTTCAACTGGTAAGGATTCGGACACTTGTGTCGCCTTATAAACCCACTACAGATTGTCCAACTGTCACTCATCATCATCGTCATATTCTTTCCTTTGCAAACATTTTTCTCTTCAAAAATTTTAAACACACACAGACCACGTATGGTTTTGTCTTCAAACATGGCTAAAACCTTGTACACTATTACGTCAAGTAAAGTTATGCATTCAAGTTAACGACATCATTATATCAACTACTATTTTAGCAGCGACTACATTATGTGTTTTCAACATAACAAACATCTCCCGTCTCGTCCCTTCGCATCTTCTGTCTCATCGTCATCTTCGTCATTGTAAAAATTCCTTTCGTTAAAGACTCAGGGTACACAATATTTGGTTGCGGGTGGTTGGTTGAAGCCTAGTTTTAGTCACAACTAATAATTTCAGTTTATGGACGAAGATGATGATGGTAGTGCGTAATGCAATTTCTGAGTGATAGCATTAAGCCTATTCTCTCCTTTCTACAACAGAGCGTATTTCGTTTTCATTCAGTTTTTTTTGGTACCAGATATCAATTCAATTCAGTAGCGACGACGAGTCGGCTGTTTATTATAATTATTTCCATTATATATGAAAAGAAAGAGTAAAGTGGTATAACATAGTTTAAAAAATAGTTTTATTTTCTCATCTACTAAAGTCTGGCTGTATTTATTAATATAATTTTATTTTGTTGTACTCGCACTGTAATCATTGGAATAAAGGACTTAAGCAATAATATAAGTAAAGATAAGTAGAAGTTGTGTGTACGTTGGAGCTAGACCTGTTATGATTATGAAAAGCAAAAGTCCAAAATATCGAAATAAGTACAGCAATTATCATTATGAATGAAATCAATGTTTAGACATAAAGGACACACAAGGGAGAGGGGAGCCTAAAAACCCTTACGATCATTTTTGTCTTTTTTCATCATGGTCATGCAAAACTCCAAGAAGACCTGACAAACAAAACTTAGGAGAGGCAATCACGGCTCATTATTCAGTAGTCATCATTTAAAAAATGATATACTATTTATAAACATAAGTTGGGAATTTGGCACAATTTTATCGAAGAGCAGAGAATTTAAAATCGAAAGAAAATTAATAAATTTTTGTTAGTGCTGTACTGACGATGAGTGCAAAAACAAGAGTATTAAGTGCTAGGTAAAACGATTATTTTTATTTCAATGATAATCTACTTATATTGACTCTTTAATTAATAAACTGTAAAATCTCTAGTTAGTATAATTTATTTGATCTTTGATCATTACACAAATATATGCAGTCAAAAAATAACGCATTTTTATTCTTGACTATATGTGACTATTTTTGGTATTTTCACATTAACTGTAAGTGCTCTTCTTCATCGTTTAGTTAAGTTGTCACTTTTTCATCGTTTTGTCAAACAAATATTTTGATGATTTGATATTTGAAGCACGAAATACTTATATGATTATAATTTATAGCTGCATTGTAAAATGAAGTTGCATTTTATTCGTGTTGTGCTATTATATCCTTTTGTTTTGTATGGTTGCATGCTTATATCAATTTGGAAAATTAGACATGGTTTGTTCATCTTATTCAGGGTGCTTATATTCATCTTTATGAATAAAGGCTGGAAATAGATTTGTCTACGTTGTGACCTGAAAGCATTATACGAGGTTTGTTTTGGTTTTTAGATGATTCTTTTCATCAAAATAATAAATAGTATCATGAATTATGTATGTAGTTTTAAAAAATGACTTCTTGAATCTTAGATGAAAGTGATATTATAATTTGTTCAGCTGCTCTAATTCACACACAAAGAAATCTAAGGACAAACAAAGATGAAAGGAAGTCCTCGTAACATGAAATTGTAATTACGGACTCCTGCCATGTTTTTTTTAGAATTTTGGTTGCATAATTTTTATGTAAGAAACATACCAGAGCACAATTTGAATAAACATATTTTATTCGATAATAGTCCGTAGAATAAAATAGTGATACAAATACAATGTTTGGTCTAAAACTAAAAAAAAACATTAAAAATTTATGAATCGTCGAATTCGAATTATTGAAACAAATATGAAATATAGAATTCTTAATGGTTATGCGGATGTGAAAACATAACATACTTTTTTTTATCAAAACTTTGCTGCAATCCATGCATATAACATAGGGATTTTCCCGAAAAATGTAGAAATACAATAATTGACTTTTTTTAATATCAACCCAACTCATGCGTAATTGAGTAGGAAGTAAATTATTATTTCTTCACCGCAGAATATTTTGTCATGTACCAATATATTTTCTAACTGTAAGACAAGGTACTTTTTATGGGGATGAACGAGGTACCTGGAGTACAATAGTAACAAAAAGTAAGTTGCTGCAATATTGCTGCTTCAATTATCCACATTAAGTACTTTCCATTTCATTATTTTATCACGGAATTTGTAAATGTATTCATCCACCACTACTGCCGCCGTAGCAAATTTTAGATAATTAATTGTATGTATATTCAATTTATTTGCCTTTCACGTGTTTTCTAACGCGTATGAAAAGAAATATATAATTTTGTGTGATGTGCTAATGGCGATGGCGGCATTAATTACTTTTATATGACATGTGTCGTTTATCATTAATCTTAATCTACTATTAAGCATTACTTACTGTCTTACGACAGTACAACTTTGAGAAACAAACATGAAGTAATTATTGTCATTCAAAAACAGGTCATTTTGTTTTCCAGACGTGTAGACAGTCACGTTTTTATGAAAGGTTTTTTAATACAAATTATTTCAAATTTGAAAATGGTGAGGCTCGTCGCTAGTTTAATGTAAGCTACAAGCTTCTGTAATCCCTTGCACTTCAATAAAGAACATTAACCGAGACATTTACTCAATCATTGCAATAATAGCACAGTTTCAAGCCTGCTAACATTGGTCATCGTCCTGTGTTTAAAATGTCACCAATTTTTTTTGGGTAATGTGATGCACGTCACAAAGTCCCCAAAGACACCAATTTTAATTTTTATTTCGTCATCATAATCGTATAATTCAATGATGCTGCTGGGAAGATGTGATTTTCGTTGTATGGTGCATTCCCTATGTTTTTTTGTGGTGGAATTTCTCAGAACTCACAAGAAAAGATGATATTGTTGGTTTAAAAGAATACAACAATATATTCGAGAACATTTTAGATTTAACAAGCATTTCAAAGATGTAGTTTTGTATTAGAAGCTTGTATTTATCTTTAAGAAGAAAAAAACTTATAATTTTTCTGTACCCTAAACAGTGGTCCTCCGAGACTGATTTAATCATAAAGTTTTAGCTTGTAGCTTGTCCACTCTTCTCACCATGATCATGTAGTAAATTCCTTGTAATGCAATAATAATACCGTGATCATTAATTCTTTTTTTCAAGAATGCTTTAATGATAGAAGAAATAAGCAGTGATGCAATCTTGTGCAACATTGAAAAACGTTGCCAAAATCCACACAATTGGATATTTGATTTGAAAATGCAATGTTCTATTGTGGCAAATGTGTGTCGTGATGTGCACTGGTGAGTATTATTGAACCGGGGGCAATAACAATGTGAAAATTTTGAAATGATTATCGAAATACGAACATAAGTGAATTCATATTAAGTATATATGGTTATCATCGTCGAGTCATCCGGCTACTTTACCATCATTTAAAATCCTGACGATACTTTACTTTAGTTCAGATCAACAATGTATCATTTGTATGTTTGTTTTACACTTGATGTTTCACTCAAGCCACACTGGCTGGTTAAAAGTAAATCTGATTGTTGGGTATAATCCAAGTAGCCGTACACTAACCTTGGTACACTTTTTTGCTCATCTTGAATTAATATAAGTTAACAAGCTATAAGCAGTTATTTTCAAATCTGGGAAAGGTTTGCTTTTTCAAAAAAGTACTGTCAAGGACGTACAATGTACTTACTTTATCTATCTTTAAGTAGAAATTACGCAACAATTTTTTGGATTTCAAAATATTTAGGGGGTTTAATATATTGGGATGCTACTTCTTTATAAAAAATATTGAATGACCAGTGGACTTACACAAGAGCTTGTGTTTAAAATTTAAACACTAGTGCGCATGGTGTGAGGTGTGATTAACCTATTTATCAATACAAAAAATATAATAAATCAAAAAGAGAAAGATATGTTTAAACAAAAGTATTTCCAAGTAGATTCATTAATCCAGGTTTAACGTGTAATAACATCAGCTATAAAAATGAACCCATTGACAAAATAGATTTTTGAATCAATCATAAGGAGTAAAGACTTCAAGTTGCCCTTATTACAAGGCAAAGATGGTTAAACCATTAATCACTGCCTCTTCGGTGATGTAGTGAAATATATGGTTTATCAATTGGACGATGAAACGTGTAGAGTGACTTATGATTTTAACATAATTAATGGCTATAATTACACAGTACATTACATTTTTGCAAGTGCCGTGATTTATAAAGCATTACACTTTTCCTATCGATACGTTACAAAATATTTCTTGCGTCAATACCATTCTCTCAGCAAAAATTTATATTCGTTCCGATCATTACTTAGCACACTTTAGATAAACGATGTTACGATTTCCGATATTAGGTACACACATTGGATGTTAAAGCGGCTTTTTATCACTTTCATCATCATTACTGTACTAATAACCTGACAATTTGCAAGATGAACAGTGCAAAGTAGTCGGCCAAATAAATCGAATATTACGATACCCATTGGGTTTTGAGTAGGTGCAATAAATGGAAAAAATGATAGGTTTTCGTAAATAGAGGGTGACATCACACAGTAACAATGTTCCGATGGGTCCATCATCAGTGTCGGTACATTATCACTATAAAATGTAATAATAATAGCCTTACTCCATGCTCCATTTTACGACCAACAGCTTTTACTTCGTTATCACATCACATCCTTCTGTGTACTCTTGCATAACTCTTCCTTGAAAGGGAAAATGTGCAATAATTTGATTTTTTGTTCGATGTGTGAAAAATAAGCATAATTTGTTTGCACTGAATATAATTTTTATTTAGCTGACAAGCCATGTATGTGTATTCATGATTCTGTTATTGCATTATATGCATTTAATATAAATAGAAGTTCTCAATTTTCTGCCTTGGATCTTTTTATTCAAAAAAGTTTCTCTTGTTTGTAAATAAACTAAGCTGCACAATGTATCAACACCTGTCAAAATTGCATATGTAACATATTATAATCTAGAAAAAAAGTAGGATATATTGTATTCAACTCACTTGTCACAAATGACATATTTTTTTAGCTCCTAAGTCTTCTTAGCAATGGAATATAAAGCAACATTACTGTGATTGCGTAGGACGCTTGTCCAAATAATAGATGAATAGAGTTAAATATCGACGAAAAGTCTCTATCACTAGTAGTGAGTCTGCATAAAATGGAAGATGCTTCAACGGTAGAAAGATGCTTGTTATTGAAAGGACTAATTGAATCAAGCTGACTCAATATAAAGAAAAGAATGGACAACACGTGGTGAAATTTTTAAGTCAGTAGGCAGTCGTGATGTGGTGATGACATATTAATTACATATGCTTGATGTTTTGATTGTCATAATATTCAAGCATCTATTAGTTTTAACTTGTGTTAATTCATCTATATATAAATTTATGAACAATCAATATTTAAAAATGAAAACGAAAGTGAATTTCGGGTATTCCACCAAACACTATTCTTTATTTTGTGAATTCAGATTTTCCAAAGGCAGATAAATAAAATACTTCGTACATTAAAGTTTGTAATTTATGTGGTCTCCCTTCCTGGTATTCAATGATATTGCGCAAATATAAAATATCTCTTAGGTGCAAAACCCCTCGATAGTCATTAAATTTTTAACATAGAAATTTAAGCATTCGTGACATTACATTGGTTGCAACGAGACGCTGTGGCATTAATAATTCTTACTTGGATTTATGTTTAGCTGAAAATCTAAGTAATTGATGGGGCGATGATGCATTCAATGTTCATTATAAAGCGGAAAAGAAAGCAGGTAGGTTTTTCTATTGTCTTGCTGTTTGCATAAATACTCTAATGGATAAAACATTATCATTACTTATATGACAAAAATTATTAAGCAAAGTATAAATGGTGACAGGGATGATATTCCACTCTTGCAAAGCACGCATGTAAATTATAAATTTAAAGTGACGTATATTTAACTATTTACGCTGATAGCAACATTACATTTTCGTCATTTATTTCTATACCTGTAAATAACGAGCAAGCTCAAATAATTAAAACCAGCATAATTTGATCACGGAAAAATTTAAAATGATAGTTTCTGTATTCTTGTCTAAAATTATTTTCAAAAAGTTTCGTTTTTATTAAGATTAGCTAGGTGACATGCATAAGTAGGATTCAAAAGAGAAGCGTCATTGTTGTAATTGCAATCTTGATACATCTCTTAATTTTCTCGAATCACAATATTTCCATGTTTTTATTTAGTTTTACTATCAACAAAACAGTTCTGTCAAGCTTGACAAATTATCAGCATGCCACTTCATCAACAGGCAATTCCCATTACATATCTTCCTGACATACAACTTCAAATATTACGTTATTACATCTCCTCATCTCTAACTACCGCTGAGTCTGAGACATTTTTAAACGAGAAATGAAAAGATTAAATTGCGACAGAATAAAAATATTTTTCCTTCTAATATGCTTATTATGCATATTTACTGTTGTTAAGGCTTTTAATAAAATACGATCTTGAGATAGAGAATAAAGATGCGAAAAACGTAACCCAAATAAGTAAAAAAAGAGGATGAAATCGTAACATTGTTAAAGATTTCGATTTTACAGGAAGATTTGTTTTGGCAAATTGCAATGAATAATCTGACACATTACGCACTTTGAATTAAGCAAATATAACGAGTGGATGCAGTAACGCAATAATAGAAAGCATGAATGGTTTTCTATCCAGTTTATCATCTTTTTTTGTCCTTTGATATGATGATGGAGTTTAGAATACAAATGTTTTTTAGGAATTAGACAAAATAACTTGTGCATATTTTATAAAATATGATGCATGAAACACATTTCATGTATAAATTATTTCGGTAAAAGAAATTGTTCCACCTCATGTTGAGTAGGAAATTAAACCCTCCTTTCGTTCCTAGAGTATGCATATATCTTTTTAGATGGTATTCACCTGCAAAGTTTCATCAAAATTTATCTTTTAAAAACCAAGACAAAATAAAAAAATTAAGACAGGATTCATGCATGTCAAAATAAGCTCCTCGGCGTGAGTACAAATTGGGCCTGTGAAGAAGCTTGAGACGGTTCAATTTTAAAATGATTATAGTGCAAGGCAAAATATTGCATACCTACATACATAACATAGTAGGTAGGTACGTGAGTACATAATTTTCACAATGTGTGCATTTTTCCCTTTGTCTTTTCTACAATATGTCGTCTTTGAGTACATTCAAAAATTTTAAGTCACATTCAGTAAGTTAAACCATTGACACAAGAAAGTATTTAAATGAAAGTAAACGTGCCTCTTTTATTCTGAATCTGAGTTTAGTTGTGAAAGAGAACGGAGCAGCTCTACAAAGGAACTACTTTTTGCACTTTTAAATTTCATAAAACTTCCAAGTTTCTAACTAACATCATTTTAAGGTATAATTTAGGATTTAAATATTTTACAGTTATTGGTCAAATATATTGTAGATATTTTTTAGAAATGTTACTTTTGTGTTTTTAGATGAGATCCACAACGGTTTTAGTTTTGGTGGCCACCTTTGTTTTGGCCGTGCATGCTATGCCATTTCCACAAAATTTTGATGATGCAGTAAAGCAAGCACAGCAAATGAGTCTAATTCCAGTGGGAGCAGTTGTAGATAGAACGTCGTCTGGAATACAGGTAACAACATAAAAGATTCATGAAAATTCTAATATAAAAATGTACAAGAATGCATTCTGAAATTGTTTATCATTTGCTTTATTTGTAAGGTGGCATATTTTAAGCTTGGGGAAAACGACAGAGTTAATACGGATGATCTTCGTGCAGCACTTGATGGAATTCCTCCCGAAGTAATCTCCAGTTTGGAATCTCAAGTAGCAAGTGTTGGCCGTTCTTGAAGAGTGTTCATCCCAACTACATTGAAACATACAAAAATATATTCTCAACAACATGAAAATGTCAGCTATTCGCCAAATCTTCTTTCGTACTTGTGATCAATCATTTTTTTTTCAATAATATGTTCATTGTATTCGAAACATGACACAACAAAATATATTTTTTTATAAACAAATATTCTCGAATATCATCAACTAAGATAAAAAGTTATTTTTAAAAAGATCATTCACATAGCACATACTAACATTGTAGTTTAGATATGCGTAATAATTGTTTGTACGATTGTTCTTAAAAGGTTATTATCTGGTCACCGCAGGGGTGTCAAATTGTGAAAACGAATATCTGAAGATCTTTTACAAATACGTGCTCACAATAAGAACAAACGCAAATTTTAAAGAAATGAGTCATCCGCATCTCATTATGGCTATATTTTCTGTAGACACTGTTATTGTTGTATTGACTGACCAGCTTTAAACTTCTGGCAGGGGGTAAAATTGACAAAAAGTTTAAACCCAGCTTGGATTTTACGTTTACTATGCAGTTTGCACACAAAATCAACTTTAGCAATATAGCACAGAATGTTATACTCATGTTGATACATCACTTTAATTGTTTCGACTGTTTCAAGTAGTTCGCCACAATTTTGTGGCTTTTGCTTTTGTACTTGAACTAGTACGTAATAGATTGCCGAGACTGTCAAGTTGGTTTTAAAAATCTTACGATTTTCTTCGATGCGTTTTGGACACTGTTGAAAACGGACTTGTGGTTAAATGCTCAATCCGTAACCTGTCACTAGGCATTTTGTCCAGTTCGTTTGTAATTCATGATTAAAAGATCAAAGAAATTATCACACCAGTAATCACTTAATGTTCAGTTCGAATCTAATTATTTTAACA